>JAQJVL010004717.1:0-41966 GCA_035578905.1 Stictocephala bisonia
TGTCATTTTTAACTGACGAGTAAATTGTCAGTTTTTTTTAATGTATCATCTGCTATAGTGATGAAAAATTCATTGATGTAGTTTGCCATTTTTTTTCTGGGTTTGAGGTCATAGTTCCTTGAAGGTCGAGCTCAATGGAAAGACTTGCTTTTCCTTTTGATTTCCTGTGGTTTGGATTCCATGTAAGGTCCTTTAGTTGACCTGGCTATTGAACTATTAAAATATAACCCTTTCTGAGAAACAGTCGAACTCAGTCAGTAACCAGTCTACACAGGTCATCCACACTCACGTTATCATGACCTGGTAATGGCTTTCCTGGATATGGAAAAAGCATATGACAGTGTTAGAAGAAATAAAGTCTGGGAGGTACTGAAAAACACAGATATAAATGTAATACCTCAACATATTAAAAAGGGTGAAGGAGGTGAGTGAAGATAGTGAGAGCTGTGTGAAGGTGGGAGGTGAAAAGATGGAACGGTTTAAGCAGACGAGTGGACTAAGACAAGATAGCGCCCTATCACCATTACTGTTTATCATAGCGTTGGATGAGATTATGATTGGAGTAGAAAGGAGAGGTGGAGAGGAAGATATGAGGTTGATGGCTTTTGATGATGATATAATGGTTTGGAGGAGTACTATAGTAGAGGTAAAGATACAGTTAGATGCATGGCAGGAGGAAATACAGGAGTATGTGTTGAAGTTCAAGAGTATTTTAAATACTTGGGTAGTATATTTATATAGGGATGGGTATTAGTATATAGGGATGGGATGAAATTCCTCTTGATTTAATTAAAATTGTTTCAGATTCCATAGCTAAACCTCTTAGTGTAATTGTTAGCCAATCATTCTATAATGCCACTTTTCCAAATAACCTCAAATATGCAGAACTTATGCCTCTTTTTAAAAAGGGGGAAAAACAAAACCCCGATAATTATAGGCCAGTCTCTGTTCTACCATCTATTTCAAAAGTATTTGAAAAAGCTGCATTTCTTCAAATATCAAAGTTCCTGGAGTCAAATAAAATTTTGGTTAGTGAACAGTTTGGTTTTAGGAGAGGGCATAATACCATTGGTGCAATTTCAAAATTTTGTAATGAAGTTTGTCGGGCTTTGGACAAGTCACAGAGCACAATGGGGGTGTTCTGTGATTTGTCCAAGGCTTTTGATTGTGTTAATCATAAAATTCTTCTTGAGAAATTATCTGTTTATAATTTTTCAGGAAAAGTAGTGGGTTGGGTGAAATCCTACCTACAAAACAGATATCAGAGGACAATAATATTTAAGAATAATAAAAAAATCAAATCAACATGGAGGAAAATTCAAATAGGGGTACCTCAAGGATCCATTTTGGGCCCTCTTTTATTTTTAATTTTTATAAATGATTTGCCAAAAAATGTTTCTCATGAATTAATCCTATACGCAGATGACACAACTGCAATTATAAAAGCAAATTGTGTTAAAGAATTGGAAGCTAATTTAAATCGGGCTCTTAAGGATCTAACTGCTTGGTTTGGGGTAAATGGGTTAAAGTTAAATCAAGCCAAAACACAATTAGTAAAATTCTGTACTGCTCAAAGTCAGAATAATTTTAACTCGGTTATTGATTTTCAGGGACAACTCTTGTCAGTATCAAAAAATACAAATTTTTTGGGTCTCATTCTAGATGAAAACCTTAAATGGAATAAATGTATAGAAAATGTATCAAATAAATTGACATCAGCTTGTTTTCAGATGAAAATCTTAAGAAATATTGTTGATTTAAAAACAAGAATAATGATATATTATGCCTATTTTTATCCAGTACTACTTTATGGAATTGAACTATGGGGTGCGTCATCTGATTCTGAAATAATTTTTAAAATACAAAAAAGGTTTTTACGAATAATGACAATATCTTCTTGGAAATCCTCTTGTAAGCCAAAATTTAAGGATCTCAGAATGTTATCGGTTCCCAATATTTATATTTTAAAAATTTTATTAATGGTTCAGTCAAATTTTAATCAGATACAAAATGAGCAAATTGAACACAGATATAATACCCGACATAAAAATATTCTCCAATACCCCATACACCATTTGACGTTAGTGGAGAAAACACCTTTTTATATGGGGATAAGGCTTTTTAATAAATTACCCTTAAAAATTAGAAATTGTGTAAGGGATGGTTCATTTAAGAGGACTCTTACAGAATTTTTATTGGAGAAAAATTATTATAGCATTCAAGAGTATGTTAATGATATTAATTTGTAAACCAGATGACATAGTGATAGTTTACATCCTCATCTATAGATTATTGCATTTGTATAGCTTAGATTTATTATTTATTTATTTTTAGTTGTGACTGTAATATTTTTTAATATTACTATTATTATTATTATTATTGACAATGTTACCTGTTTCATTAGCTTTGCTAAGTTTTGTAAACGTGTTGTAACAATAAAGAATTTGAATTTGAATTTGAGTATACTGGAGGAAAATGGAGGAAACGAGCCAGACATTAATGAAAGAGCAAGACAAGCTGGAAATTTTTATAGAGCAGCCGGAGGATTGACACACAGCAAGGATGTACCCCAAAGAAACAAAGAAATTATTTATAAAATGTATTATGTACCAATTTTAACTTATGGAGCGGAATCTAGGACAATGAAGAAGACGGATAAAAGCAAGATTCAAGCAAGTGAAATGAGATTTTTGACGATGAGAAAAGGAATTACCAAGAGAGATAGAATAAGAAAGAAGACAATAAGAGATAGCTTAGGAGAAGAACCGCTGGAAGAAAGGATAAAAAGAGGAAGATTGAGATGGTTTGGGCATGTGAACATGATGGTCGAAAAACGGATCCCGAAGAAATGGTTGGAAAATGAAATTCAGGGAAAAAGCAGAGAGGAAGACCAAGAGGCAGATGGAGAGATGAAGTGAGAGAGATTGTATAGAAGAGAGGGGAAGTGTGGGAAGACATCATGCAAGAGAGAAGATGGGAAGACAAAAAGTTGTGGCGAGGATTTTGTACCAGGCAGACCCGATGATGACTGGAAACTGCAGAAGATGATGATGATATCTGAAGCACCCATGTCAAGAAATAGATTTGCTGTAGTAACATGGCAAAACACATTTATTTTAACAAAAATTTATTATTTTATTTATTTTATTTTATTTATTATTTTAACAAAAACATTTATTTTAGATGTGGTACAATTAGAAAGGAAAAAAGCACTGAATGTACTGTGACCACCCATTTAGTTACTAGCATCACCTTAGACTAACAAAACAAAAGACAATATACAGTATTTTTAACAATATTGTACAGTTACAGAGTCTCGCTGCAAAGGGGGAACTCTCTTTGGACAGATGTCACCAACAATATCAACACATGTTCATGACTCTCCGGGCAGACAACAATATAGTTAATAAAGTAGAACAAGCACTATTATACATTTTCTTGGTATAAAATTAGGGATGAGTCGATTCCTAAAGTCGATTCTCGATTCCACCCGATTCTCAGGTTAAGAATCGGAATCGAGAATCGATCGGCTAAAGTCAATTCCGGTCCCTCGATTCCAACAAATCGATAAAAAAATATTGAATTTGTGTGGCGGGAGGTACGAGGTGTTTTCTGCCGACGCGCATTTAGATATGACGATTTCGACGAAGTTTGTTTAGGATTTCAGGTTACCTTTCAATTCGGGGAACCGGCTCTTGTCTTTGCGGACACAAACTATGGTACGATTATGGTATTCATTGTATCCACGTAATGCAAACTAAAGGGAGTCAGGGAACCACTTTGTCTTTACGGCACGAAATATTGTACTACATTTGCGTCGTGTGTCTTTGTCCTTCTAATGTAGTTTCCTTTCAAGTCTGTTATTATAGACTTACAATTAAAATAATAATTGAGATAAAATGTTTCAACAGTTATTACTACTTACTATCACAGTTAAAATATTTAATCAGACTTGCACTTGTAAACTTATGTTAGAGAAAACGATGACGACAATATATCCCGTAGCGTTTTCGATCGGGTCAACAAAAGAACTGCATTGTCATTGTCGTCTGTCGTGACTCAATTCGTTGAGTTACATTGGATTTCTAGGCTAAACAGCAATTTTATAGCAGTATTCGAATATTTATTACTAATTCTGAACAGCAGACACTTACAAAGACAATAAGTCGAAAGTGAAAACTGTTGTAGATAACTATTTTTACATCGCAAAATGATGTACAAAACGTATCAAAATAATGACGTACCTGAACTAACTTCGAAACAGTGTTACCAGACGATATTAGAACGGTTTAGACTAATAAAGTAGTTCCTCGTCAAGTTTTTCCTTTTAAATTAGTTATCTGGTTTACAGTTTTCATTTTCTGTACATTCAATTCTATATCTATAAATAATTCGATCAATGAGCGGCAAAACCAAATTAGGATTATTATCTTTGTCAGGGTTTAGCAACTGCCAATCAGACGACGCGTTATGAAACGGTTATTTCATTCGTAATAGCTATTCGTGGTTTCCTGCTCCCGTTTAAAGTTCCGAGATCTGATTGCGATAAAACAAATTCGTATAATAATTCAGTCGGGAACGGCCAAAGCAGGTTGGTTGCCTTTCTTTGTCGAAATCCTCAGCGAATATTCAATTTGTTTTATTTGTTTAAGGATTTTACTGTTTGTCCAAAGGGAAAATGAGGGAATTTTAGTCCGAATCGGGGTATTTTCCTTTTGTCAAAGTTGCGTCCCTGACCAGTTGCTTTGTTTCTTTGTTTTGTTGTTCATTTATCGTGGCGCGAGGCGCGATCTAGTTGTTTTATTCCAACGGACGATGACATTATAAATAAACGTTTGTTTACGTTATGTTAATGCAGTTTTTCGTGTGTTTAGTTCATTAAATAGTTGAAGAAAACGCAATCGGCAATGGCTTCTAACGTGTGGAAACATTTTAAAATTCATGACGACCAAAAATACGCGAAGTGTAATTTGTGCGGGACTCTCATTTCAAGGGGCGGGAGTAGCAAGTCTACATCGAATATGTTGAAACACCTCAATAAAGTGCACCATATAATCGTTGGATCTTCTTCAAAACCTTCATCAACTGACCAAGGAACACCTCAAGGCAAGCCTAGCTCAGATTCTGCGACCTCAAAAATAGTTTCATTTTTTCAACCTCAGAGTAAGCCTTCCTCATCACATAGCCTATCTAGCTCCTTTAACCCTCCAGGTGCTGACATCGCGTAGCGCGATGTCAGCGGTCGCCGCTGTAGTGCTGACATCGCGTAGCGCGATGTTAGGTACGCGATCTATTTAAAACGCACTAGCGGCTTTAAACGACTGAATATTACAAAGTTTGTTATATAGTATTAAAGTAGAAGAAACGCGGAACATTTTATACTCTATGGAATACGTCTTTGCTTCAAGACTGCCTCTATACAACAGTTGTTTAGAAGCGTATGTTTTGTTTTCAACACACACTGAGTCACCGATTAGTTGTTCAGTGTATTGCCGCTCGGTGTTTGTTTACATTGTAAGTTTGTTATTGTAGTCTATTATTATTGTTTTATTTTGTGTTTTATTGTATTTTATCATAAAAATGAGTGAATTGAGTAGGTCTAGTGCAATAAGAAATGTGTTAGACGAACTGAATGAACAATCAGTAATTGACTCTGAGTAAATCAACTTGTCATTGCTCCAGAATGTAAATTTTTGTAAATAAGATATATTTTTAATTAATTATTTTAGTTTTTTATTGATTTTCATTGTTATATTTTGTGAACTGAAAACATTTTGAGTTGTAAAAGTGAAAAAACACTACATGTTACAATGGAGTTTGTAACTTGTCATGTTTTAGTGATTTTTTACGTGGGACTATTTTATATTTTATACTCTAACTGAATGTGTCCAAGAAGATAACCTATAAGATGTATATATTTTTGTGTTCATTATTAAATTTTCTACAATTTGTATATCTTGGATTTTCAATTTTATGTCTTTGGTGAACTGATATATGACCACAAAGTGAAAAAATTGAAAAAGAATTTTCTTCTTTGTAAAGAATAACATCCAGCAATAGTTTACCATGAAAAGGTAAGACCTATATAAGTATATTTTCTTATTCTATGGTTTTTCCTGAAAATAATGATATGTAATATGTACCACTTTCATTAGGTTTACAGTATTTAAAAAAATATTTTATATACAGCTGTAAACATGATGAAAAACGCCTAGCACTTCAGAAAGTTCAACCCAGCACCTGGAGGGTTAAAGTTTCAGAATCAGCTCCTGAGCAATCTAATGAGGGATCTATTTGTAATTTACCAGCAGCCATGGAAACAGATAGGCCTACTGGTACGATGCATTTTGATGAGCTCCATGTTGAAATAGATCCTGATGATCCTCTAGAATTGGGAGCTTTGGGTCCAACTTCAGCAACATGTTCTTCAGCACCCTCAAAAACTCTAGTTACATCACCAGGATCAAGTTCAAGCCTATCTACACTACCTTCTCTTTATTCTGAAATCACCTCTCAGGTATCACCAACTGAATCGCAAATGTCAAGTAGGCCTATACAGAGTTCTGAGAGGAATTATGGCTTATATCCTAAAACTATAAAGTTAGGAAGCAAGAAAAAACAACAAACAGTGGACAGTCTTTTCGACAGAGCAACAAAATTCAAGAGCAGTGACCCTAGAGCTAAGAAAATTACAAATCTTATATGTGAGATGATATGCCTTGACCTCCAACCAATGTCAGTTGTGGAAAACAAAGGATTTAAAAGATTGGTAAATCATTTAGAACCAAGATATACAGTGCCCTCTCGTAAAACTTTTTCAAACAAAGTACTTGTTGACATGTACAATGAGGTCTATGAAAAGGTGAAAGAGGAGCTCCATTCAGCCAACTATGTAGCCATTACAACAGATATGTGGACCTCTATTGCCAATGAAGATTACATGTCCGTGACAGCCCATTTCTACTCTGGAGCCAATTATGCCCTCAAAATAACACATAGGTGTTTAGAAGTAGTACCTTTCACCGAAGCATCCCACACAGCCGACAATCTAAAAAATTTTTTACTGAAAGTACTGGATGAATGGGATGTCACAGCCAAAGTTGTTGCAGTCGTGAGGGATAATGGCACCGACATAACTGCAGCCATTCAACGCTCACAGTTTCAAGCCATTCCGTGTGTTGCACACACTTTGCAACTGGTGGTTAAAGATGGCCTCATCAATAATCCCAAAATGACAAACTTGTTAAAAAAAACTAAGAAGCTTGTCGGGAGTTTTAAGCATTCGGCAAAAAATACGAAAATGTTGAAAAGCTGTCAGATACAACTCGGACTGCCTCAGCACCGAATGATTCAGGATGAGCCGACCCGCTGGAATAGTACCTATTACATGCTCCGAAGGGTACTGGAGCAAAAAGAGGCAATAATTTTAGTTTCCAGCAAGAGTGAGGTCAAGCTCTCAGTAGAAATGTATGGTGATGACTGGAAGACAATGGAGTTCGCGATAAGTATTCTGGAGATATTCGAGCAAGCAACTCTTCAGGTCAGCAAAGCATCTTCCAGCATATCTGAGGCAGGTTTTTTTTGTGAATTGAGTTATTATAAAAAGCTTTGGCCTAACAATGTTTCACCACAGGCCTATGTTTTAAATTAATTTTTAAACATAAACCAACCATGCAAGGAACTACTGTAACGTTTTTTAGTATTGGTCTTTACTTATATCATTTAGGCTACCTTTGCCCTATATAAGTCATGAAAATTACTATTTGGCCCCTATCTTACAAAAATTTATGTGATAAATCATCAATACAATTAGGCTATTACTTTTGAATTTTGTCTAGCCTCATGGATAGCATATATGACTATGGTTCAGAAGGTGACGTGTTCCGATTTTTACTTTTTGCTCCAGTTAGGCCTACTTATATCAACAATACAGTGATGAGAGGAGACATCACATAGGGAACTTACCAAGATTATAAAATACTTAACTGTGATGATGTATATTATATTAAGGTACAATAACTGTTACATTAACGTACAATAACTGTACGTCCAATCTTATTTTAATTTTCTTAATGATACCCAAACAAATGTTAAAGCAATGTAGGTACATGCTTTGTTCTTTGTAATAAAGTTCGGTAACTAAAGAATAATTATGGGGATAAAATTATAAATAAAACCATAGTAAATAAATACTATAAAAATGCTAAAACATTCCTTTATTGAAAAATATGAGAACAATTTGTATTTTATTTTGTATTTTCCTCAGGTCATCCCATTGATAAATACAGTGAAGATTGTCGTGGAAAACACTGACTTCCAATGTTCAGGTCTCCTTGGAGTAAAGAATGATTTGATGGCATCTTTGAGGAGGCGCTATCCTGATGTGGAAGACAACCTGACATATGCCTGTGCAACAGTACTGGACCCTCGATTCAAGGGAGCACCTTTTTGCAGTGGAACAGCTTTCGAAAAGGCAAAAGCGAAAATAAAAGAAGAAATGGTGCTTTTGTCACAGAGTGCTGCAACCTCTGTTACTGAACCGCTGCCTGAGGCCTCATCCTCCACCTCAGACACAAGTAAAGCTGGCAAGGGGTTGTGGGCTCATTACAAAGACTATTTTGGACAAAATGTAGAGCAAGTTGACGACGATGCCACATCATGCGAAAGTGAACTTGTACATTACCTTGGAGAAAAGAACATGGACCCCAAAGATGGTGAAAAAGTTTCCCATTACTGGTCAAATAGTGTTTTCCAAAAACTAAAAAGTGTTGCTTTTAAATATCTTTGCATTCCGCCTTGTACCGTATATAGTGAAAGGCTGTTCAGCACTGCGGGAAACATATGTGACGCCAAAAGAAACAGGCTTGACCCAGAGAGAGTGAAAATGCTTGTTTTCCTTAACAAGAACATTGAGTAATAGGTCAGATGTAAATGTGATGCCTTGTATGCTTCACTACCTTTTGGTTTTGTTCTTAGTACCTACAAATGTACTGCCCTTTTCTCACTTTTCAAACAAAAAATACTATAAGTTGAAAATGATTTCAATAATTCTAATAGTTTGACCTCTATTGAAAACCTTGTTTGAAAATACCAATTGCTCTTAGGCGAATTAAACGGCAAAAATTTCTTTTTAGGTATAATTTAAAAAAATTGTATTTCAATTAGTATCGTCTGTTTTACCATCATATATTTTTATTCTTAATTGATATTAGTTTATTAATCTTAATCAGGTGTTTTCTTATAGTTGCTTGTTTTTGCTTAGTTATGATTCTTCATCATTTTTGTGTATAGTTTAATTAATGGAAAATTATTATTTATGTTCTGGTAAAATATCCCATGTTTGGAAACTAAATTGCTGTTAGGTGAATTAGGCTACTATTTCTTTTTAGGTAGGCCTGTCATTACAAAATTTCAGTAGGCCTTAGTACTTTCTGTTGCAATTAGGCTACTATTTCTCTTTAGGTAGGACTATCATTATATAATTTCAGTAAGCCCTAGTACTTTCTGTTGCAAATAGGCTAGTATTTCTTTTTAGGTAGGCCTGTCATTACAAAATTTCAGTAGGCCTTAGTACTACATTATATATGCAAAATTATACAATTTTCGTTCCTTATTATTGATGTGTGTATATGTAATTGTTCACTATAATATTGTATCTTGTTTTATTAGTGGGAAGTCATTATTTATGTTTTGTTAAAATACCCATTTTTTAAAAGCCTAAACTGCAGTTTAGAATTTCTACTTCTTTCTATGTATAATTTAAAAAATATTTATTAGGTTTTGTCACCATCTCAGTTTTTTTTCTTCTTATTTAATAATATCATTATTCATTTGCGGTTTGCACTTGTTTTTGTAGACTAAACTGAATATTTGTTATGGTTGTATTTTGCTTATTAACCCTCCATCGGGCGCGCCGCGGAGTGAGACTCCGCAACAAGGGAATTTTAGTTTTTTTTGTGTTTGTAGCAGTTTTCCCGCAGAGGCCAGCCTGGTAGCTTCCCCTTCCACCTAGACGAGACCCTTGGATCACTCAGTAGTGTCCTTGAGACCTTCCATAGTGTCAAACGAGTGAGTTTTTGAATGCTACGCACACACGTGGAGTGAGACTCCGCACGCGCCCTATACCCTTACCCAGAAAGCGGTTACAGCATTAGGTAAGTTTATTATTTACTTTTTATTTTCAAGTGAGATATTACATATATGCTGGTTTTTTAAAGATGTATTACATACTTTATTCAGATATTATAAGTTATAATACTTTGTAACAAAATGTAACAACTTGATTAGAAATTCCAAAATATAATAACATTTATACTCATATAAACCAGGTATATTTACTAATTATTGTGTAATAATAATAAAAATAGTAATTATTATAAAATGTTGTGATTTTAAATAAGTAGAATAACATTATTATACAATTCTTCTCAAAATAAAACAATTGTCTACTAATTATAAAAGGGCCTTTTTGCAAAATTTCAGTTATGGATGTAATTTCCAGAATAATAAATTACATAATTCTATTTTATTATACTATCTGGATTTACAAAATTATTTTACAAATATTGTGCACTACTTATAAAAAGTGATTCTACAAAATTGTAATTGTGGTGTTTTATTTGCAGAAATATGGATCCACGTGAAGAACTACGTATACAGCTTATGTTAGATGATGAAATAGGCGGTTCCGATGATAGTGATGAGGACATTGTTGAGACAGACAACTACAACTCAGAGAGCGAGGAATCAGGTGACGAAGGCAATGACAACCACGATGATGAGGACTTTCCACTTCAGCAGCCCCCACTTCAGGCAGAACCACCTCAAGAGTTCCCACTTCAGGATGATTTTCAAGATAATACTAACGAGTTATATACTGCTAATGATGGAACTAGATGGCGAATGACTCCCCAAGAGACACAGAGACGAAGGAGGCGTCGCTGTGATTTACTTAGGCATCTGCCTGGAGTAAGAGGTGAAGCAAGAAATGCTAGAAGCCCAATTGAAGCACTATCCCTTTTTTTTACAGACGAAATGCTCGAACAGTTTGTCACATACACAAATACATATATTGCTAGCATTCGTCAAAGATTTGCCAGGCCTAGGGATGCTAATGACACAAATTTAGTAGAGTTGAAAGCTTGCTTAGGACTGTTGTTTCTTGGAGGAGTCATGAAGGTTTCTCATACTAGACTTGAGGACCTGTGGAACACAGACGGAACAGGAATTGAGTACTTTAGACTTACAATGAATATAAAACGCTTTAAGTTTCTCTTGCAGTGCTTGAGGTTTGATGATCTAAGAACCAGAGCTGAACGAAAAGTGTCAGATAAACTTGCAGCAGTTAGATACTTAGTTGACAGCTTCAACGATAAATGTAAGAAACACTACAGTTTGTCAGAAACTGTAACTATTGACGAGATGTTAGAAACATTTAGGGGTCGATGTAGTTTTCGTCAATATTTACCAAACAAACCAGGTAAATATGGAATTAAAATTTTTGCAATGACAGATGCCAAGACCTATTACACAAATAATGTCGAAATATACTGTGGTACACAACCATATGGGCCATATAAGTGTAGCAATAAGGCAGAAGATGTTGTGAAACGACTTGTAGAGCCAATCAAAGACAGTGGGCGCAATGTAACTTGCGACAACTGGTTTGTATCAATCCCTTTGGTCAATGAACTCCTACATGACTATAACCTGACATTAGTAGGAACTATACGGAAAAATCGCAAAGGAATACCAGCCTTCATGAAAGTTGCAAAAGGTCGGCCAGTAGGCTCAATCATATTTGCATACAGAAAAGACGTTACTCTAGTATCCTTCAAGCCAAAGACAAATAAAATTGTCTTAGCCATTTCAAGCCTCCATCATGAGTGCAATTCTATCGAAGAAGTTGGGGATAAATACAAACCTTCTATAATCACGTTCTACAATTGTAGTAAATCAGGAGTTGACAAAGTCGACGAAATGAAGGCGGCTTACTCTACAGCTAGGATCACTCGACGATGGACACTTGTGGTTTTTTTTGCTTTCTTGAACATTGCTGCAATTAATGCTTTTCAGATTTTTTTTAGTAACACAGAGTCGATTTTGCAGAGGAACAAATTTATAAAACAACACTCCAAACAACTCATAGATGACTATGTGAGGATGAGAGTCTTCAACACAAAACTTCCCACAACAATCCGACTCCGCTTGAGAGAAATTTTGGACATTCCACAAGCCGAGGGACAACAAAGGCCAGAAGAAGAAGAGAGGACGCATGGACGTTGTAGTTTCTGCGACAGAAAGAAAAACAGACCTACTCGTTTCAAATGTAAGGGTTGTCACAAATATGTCTGCATGGGGCACATTGTTGGATATGTGTGTGAGGAATGCAACAACAAAATTCAAGTGGTTGAACTAGAACAACATTCTGATGACGAGTAAAACTATCAACTTAATTCTGTACTTGCAAAATGAATCAGAAAATATTTTTAAAACAATACTTGTAAATATGTAAATACACCATTTTAGTTTCTGCTTACCACATAATTATATCATGAAAATAAAATAAGTTCATTACCTATTTGTGTTTTTTTTTTTTTTTCATGTTCTTAGTTATATTATGACGTTATATTATAGTTATATTATACTTACTTCTGTACTTGCAAAATGAATCAGAAAATATTTTTAAAACAATACTTGTAAATACACCATTTTAGTTTCTGCTTACCACATAATTATATCATGTAAAATAAAATAAGTTCATTACCTATTTGTGTTTTTTTTTCATGTTCTTAGTTATATTATGAAGTTATATTATAGTTATATTATACATACTTCTGTACTTGCAAAATGAATCAGAAAATATTTTTAAAACAATACTTGTAAATATGTAAATACACCATTTTAGTTTCTGCTTACCACATAATTATATCATGTAAAATAAAATAAGTTCATTACCTATTTGTGTTTTTTTTTTTCATGTTCTTAGTTATATTCTCATATATATATATATATTTCCAAGTATATATACAAATATATTTGCAAATTTACATATGTATATAAAGTGATGAATGAATAAACATTTATATGCAAACGAAATGATAAAATGTATGTATGTATATATATATATATATATATATATATATATATATATATATATGTATAAGTAAATCTATAAACTCTATGTGTACATGCATATTTTGATGTTATATAACATATGTATAAACATTTAGCAATGAAATACATAATGCGGAGTGAGACTCCGCACGTGCCTGATGGTGAAATAGTCTTCTTGCGCCTGACGGAGGGTTAAAAATAAAAATTTATTTTACTCAGTTGCCTGATTACTTATTTTATCAAATATAAATCTGTTGAATTAAAAGACATAGCCTACATAGCTAATTATAATTAATATATCACTTTGTAGGCCAGAAGGCAGTGGCCTATTCATGTTATTCATGCAAGAATCGATGAAATCGGAATCGGGAATCGATTTTGAAGAATCGGAACCGGAATCGGAATCGAATAAAATTGGAATCGACCCATCCCTATATAAAATATAAACATACCAACCTTTTCTGAGGATTCCATGAGAGAAGAGAGACTGTTGATTACAGAGTGGTTTGTAGCATTCAACTCTTCAGTGGCCCAGCTTTTTTCCGCTTCAATTCCAGATTTGATGACAAATGCATTGAAAAGATCTAAAAAAGAAATGAAGAAAGAAATCAATGTTGTACAGCTTATTTTTCATGAGAAATCCTTATATATAATATGTGAAGCAGTTTTTTATCAATGTAACTCTTTCCTTATATCTTGATCAATTAAAGCGTTGAGGTGTCAAAAAATTTGCCTCCGTTTGTTGTTGTGCAATAAGGTCTTAATTTTTCAATATTTTCACCCTCAAGGCTACGGGAAAAGAATGTTTTTTGGCCATAAGAATAACATGAATCGAAATTTAAATGAATCGAAAAGTAACAGCTGAACGGGAAACTCATGTAACATCAATAATCTTTTTGTACAAAAGACTTCTATTATGATCACAAAATAAAGTAAACTTAATGAAATAAATAAACTAAGCTAAATCACAGAAACAATTATGTGTGCCCTGACAACACACTCAATAACCATGAAGCTAGCAAACTACATTTGAATTTTGTTGACATTCAAAATCTATAAGCCCATAAAAAATCAAAATATATGTGACTAAAAGACAATGAAAGTAATTTTCTTGTTTAGCTCAATACTGAGTTGTTTTGTGGAAGTTTTGATGTTTTAATTAGTTTGAAAGTGCGAAAAATAAAATTAATGCGAATGACTTGATATATCAAACAATGGCGATTTTTGTTAGTATAGCGCGGCCCGATATATAAGACTGTGGCGTGGAAGAGATTAAAATATATAAAATACTAATAATAAATTACCTTTAACACTTTTCTTGAACATATTTGCACTATGTACATTTCTACTTCGTAGTAGTCATCATAAGGTACATGCAAGGTTATAAAAATCTTCTAAAGTAACATAATTTGTTTAGTATTAAATACAATACTTAAGTTGATCATAATGATGTGTAGCACAACGTAGCTGATGGTAGAGCACCTGTAGGTTAACTTACCAAACATGACTGCTCAAGCCAGGTATTGTTATCTTACTTTATACAAAAACCATAGTATAGTCTTGCATATTACCTTTAAAACATTCTTGTAGAAGAGCTGTCATAGTGATCAGACCTCTCTGGTGTTTTTGTTGAGCCTCGGCTGAATGCAGCATACTTTCTGAAACCAATTTCCCCAAAACAAATTTACTAAATATCTACAACTACTTACAGCGTGACATTGCTTTACAAACATATATATATTAAAATATATTTATACATTTAACATAAAAAATCTTAGTAAAAATATGTTTTTACCACATTTTGCCAGCCTGATTTTTTTTTTTTTTTAATTTAAAATATTACTATAATAGGTGATAAATTATAATAATATTTGTTAAGGAGTATACAAGATTAGTAATATTGCTTTTGGTACTTACTGTACAGAGTAACTCTAGAGTTAATTTGGACTAGATGGCTAACAAGCTGGCTGCAGTTGCCAAGATATACCCGGTTGCTCTCTCTAAGGTTCTCATCCGTCTCATCTGCTTCCTCCTCTTCCAAACTGAACATAAAACACTAGTGAAACTATTGAAATAAAGAAGATTAGTTGGTAGTAGAGGCATTTTAAAACAAGACGTAGACCATCAACAACGTCTTACATCTGAGTAGTAAATAACCTACGGGAAGTTTGAACTAGCACTGCAAGTAATAAATTATTTTGAATTCTTAATCATAAAAACCATTTCTCCAAGTTATGTGCATTAATTAATTAATTGCCAGCACATTTTTCTCTATTTTTGCTGAAGTTTGAAGAAACTTTTACCATAATAAAACTGTTCAGAAATATTTAATAGATTTTTATTCTTTTTTGAAATTACTTGAAAACATAATAAATCATTATGTGTAAGGTACTAAATATCTAATAACAAAAAACATTTGTTGTAAATCTAAGATTAACCCTTTAACAGCTGAGTTTTTGATCAGCTGTACACCCCCCTCCCAGACCAGGTTTTTTAAAGGATAAATAGTTTTTTAAACACGTTTGTATTTAAACCTTGAATAAATAAATATTATTTAAATCTTTTAATTTTTTATGTTTTGAAGAGTGAAAGTTACCATATTTTATAAAAATAAACTCTACTTTTTAGGTACCTATTTAGGTAATAAAGCAATAAAATACAATAAAACAATAAAAACATATTTATTTTTAAAATGAACATACATGAGTACTTATAAAATGGTTGTTTATTACTTACTCTTACTTACTCCCATGGCCACTGATACCCAAGGTGGTATTTGGCCTCACCAACAATTTGCCTCCACTTCTCACGATCCTCTGCATCTTCTTCATTGACCCTTAATTTATTCATGTCGATGACCACTTGATCCTTCCATCTTTTCTTAGGACGTCCAGGGGGCCTTCTACCGTCAGGGTTTTCTTTCCACACTTGTTTTATCATAGTATTAT
The DNA here is from genome assembly GCA_035578905.1 of Stictocephala bisonia. Classification (NCBI taxonomy): domain Eukaryota; kingdom Metazoa; phylum Arthropoda; class Insecta; order Hemiptera; family Membracidae; genus Stictocephala; species Stictocephala bisonia. The sequence goes on from JAQJVL010004717.1 coordinate 16,065, forward strand.
TTTTTGTTCTCATTACGTGCCCCGCCCACCGCAAACGTCGGCACTTGGCTTCTGCTATAATGTCTGGTTCTTTGAATAGATCTCTAATTTCTCTGTTGTGCTTCAGCCTCCATACTCCATTTTCTATTGTGGGTCCAAAGATTTTTCTGAGTACTTTGTTCTCAAAAGTGGTCAGCTTTTTTTCCGAGTTTTTGTCGATAATCCATGACTCAGCTCCGTAGAGAATTACTGGTCTGATTATTGTTTTGTAAATTTTAATTTTTGTATGGTGAGACAAAAGTTTTGATGACATAAGTTTATTTAGAGCAAACATGCTTCTGTTAGCTGAGTTTATTCTACTATGAATTTCTGTGTGTTCACTGTTGTTAGAGCTAATTATTGTACCAAGGTATTTGAATTCATCTACTCTTTCAAAATTGTTTCCTTCTACTGTAAAATTTTGTGTGTTGTCAGGATTTCGGCCAAAATACATAAATTTAGTTTTTTCATTGCTAACTTTAAGTCCAACTTCTTGGGTTTCTTTAATTAAAATTTCAGTTATAATTTTCAGATCTTCTTTGCTTTCTGCCAACAAAACTACGTCATCTGCAAAGGCCAGAGCTGATATTTTATCCCCTATTTCTATCCCTATATTAGTTTTCTTTACTTCTTTTAATGCTCCTTCCAATGCGATATTAAAAAGAATAGGGGACAAGCCATCACCTTGTCTCACTCCTGTCTTAACTTCAAAGGTTGTGGTGTAGTCGTTTTCCACTTTTACTTTACATCTGCTGTTATTTACACTAAGCCTTGCCAAATTTATGATTTTCCTTGGTATTCCGAAACCTTCCATTTTTTCCCATATCTTTTCTCTACACAAACTGTCATAGGCTTTGCTGAAATCGATAAAAATTCCAAAAAAATGTTTGTTAAACTCCCAGTATTTTGAAATGGCTTGTTTAAGAATGAAAATTTGGTCTGAAATGACATTGTACAACACATTGCAGGTATTGCGGTTATGCTTTGAAGAACTATGCAAATAATGAATTGTTTAACACGTTAGCTGCCATCCTTAAAAATGAGTATTTTTGCTCTAAATTGCCAAAAACTTTTATGCAAATATTTAAAACAATGATGCATTATATTTACTATGCCACCATTTGTGAGTATAGAAATAGTACATACATAGGCATTATATGTATAGAAATATGTCGAGACTATTCTGCCCACCTAAGCAAAAGTGCCGTAAGTCCAAAAATGTCAATTTTGAGTTAGATATGGTTTCCTACATTTTTGACCACGGGGAATCCAATGGACTAGTCAAAATTGCCGTATCTCCAACACATAATGAGATATTAGGGTTTCTATTGCAGTATGTCCAGTATAAAGTACCATGTTTCTAAGCAAGACTGCCGCAAGTACACAATTCTAAGCAAAAGTGCAGTAACTCCGTTGGAGTTACTGCGTTTATGCTTAGACCTCTGTACTTACGGCAGTTTTGCTTAGCAGTTGGTGTACATACTGCAGTCTTGCTTAGTAGATGTTTAACAGCTGGTGAACATAATGCACTGTTTATTTGTTGTCAGTGAATTTTCGAGGTTATGTTTGGTTGCAAATCAGTTTATTTTGAGTTACTGTGCATGTTAAATATGAAGAGAAAATATATTTACAGTTGATATTTGTTTGTTTAGTGGATATTTAAGGTATTTAAAGTTAACGTATTTTGGTTTTTTTATGGAACATGAGTAATCTAAAGTGTAAAACTGTGTCGTTCTCATTTTCACTCACATTTTTGAACTCACTCGTTCAAAACTTATATTAAACTTAGCTCTTGAAAGCACCAAGACGGGTTCAGATGAACAAGATGGTAAATCGCTAACAGTTCTACCTAAAGATGATAATAATATATGTAGTGATTTATTAAAAACAAAGTCTAATGAAGAACCTGGACCGTCAAGTTTCAGTGTATGCCAAATATTGCCAGGAGACAATGTTGCAAATGAAACATTATCAGATACTGTTATTTTGCCAGTGGTACCAGAAAACCATATACTAGTGTTTGATATGAATACAAAAACACTTCTACCACGTCCATTGGAAGAATTTGATTTTAACGAAATTGATTATTTAGTGCAACAAAATGACAATATGAGCATGGAAGAGTATGTTAATTCACAGGAAAATGAGTACTGTGATTTGAATTTTTTCAAAACTGATAACCTAGAAAATAATGTTAATTGTCTAGAGAATGAAAACAGCCTTGACGAAAAAGACAATGAGAAAAATGAATTTGACGAAGTTGCTACTTCTGAAGAACGCGAGCTTTTGCTTTTGACAAGTGCCAATGACTTCAGCTTAAATGATAACCATGGGACCACTTCTATAGACCAACCCATCACAGAAATCGATGGAGTTTTAACTCACAATGTCAAGAAAAGAAGGAAGTTTGACAACAGCCTAGAAGAAAGAAAAAAACTGAAAGTTGAACAAACAAAAACAGCTCATGGAGTAAAAGAGGTACCCTGTGAAAAGGCCGATGGTTTTTGTAAAAAGAAGTGTGGCCAGAATATCGACTCTGAAAGAAGAAAGCTAATAAATAAACATTTTTGGGATATGGAGTGGGCTAAACGTAGACATTTTATTTTGACCTCATGTGAAAAACTTGATGTACAAAGAAGAAGAGGAAAAAGTATTGATTCAGACAGGCGATCCCTTTCTATTAAATACTATCTTAAAGATGACAGTGACATACGGCATGAAGTTTGTAAGAGTTTTTTTCTTACGACACTAGGTTATAAGAAAACCAATGATCGGTTTGTGCACTACACACTGACAAACACTCCTACAGGAGCTTTAACTCCACCTAGTGATAGGAGAGGACAACAGCCTTCAAAAAATAAAGGGCCCCATGAAAAAATCATACAACACATTGAATCGTTCCATCCCACGATATCCCACTACAGACGGGAGCATGCTCCAAATGTGCGGTACCTCCCAGGTGACGTAAACGTAGCTCTTATGCACAGTGACTTTCTTAACAAATTCCCTGAGTTTAAGGGAAGAGTGTCCTATGATTTATACAGGCGCATTGTTAAAGAGCAACACATTTCATTTGCACAACTAGGGCACGAAGAGTGCGAGAAGTGTGAACAGTTTTCACTTCATGGTCACAAGAAAGAAAATCTTGACCCTTCATGTGATGTCTGTAAACAATGGGGCATTCATAATGAATTATTTACTGAAGCAAGAACTGCATATAAATATTTTTCAGAACAAGAATTACCAGAGGATACGATTTGTTTTTCAAGTGATATGCAAAAGATAATCATGTTGCCAAGAGTGGATATGTTCAAAAAGTAATATTTATAAAGCGCTTGATAGCCTATCATGAAACTTTTGCTCCGGTGGGAAAAAAAAGTAAGTTAAAAGTTCACTCCATACTGTGGCATGAAGGAATATCTGGCCGCAATAAAGAAGACAGTGTAAGCGCGTTGTATATGTTTTTAAAACGACAAAGGGATGTTGATAAAGTTGTGCTTTGGTTAGACAATTGTTCTTCCCAAAACAAGAATTGGTGTCTATTTACATTTTTAGTATACATCATTAACTCGGATGACATTGCAGCTAAAGAAATAGTTCTTAACTATTTTCAACCTGGACACTCATTTATGAGTGCAGACAGTTTCCACCATCAGGTGGAACAATCTTTAAAAGTTCAAAGAAAAACTTACGACTTTGAAGATTTTGTATCTTCTGTAAGAAAAGCCAAGCCTGGAAAAGTTGAAGCTATAAAAATGCAACACTTTGATTTCTTTCACTGGCCCGATTACGTCTCCCAGCAAAAACTAAAAGCCCCGTCAAGATTGTACTTGTGCGACCTTGTTCATGTCAAAGCTGTACGTGGGAGTTATCAGTTGCTATGCAAGACAAATTATGATGTAATGAGCCCCTACCAAGAACTGGACTTTCTACAAAAAAAAGCTATGAAAGGAATTAAACTTCCCAGCCACCACACTTCTCCATGTGGATTTCCTCACGAAAAAAAATTAACATTCTCAAATCTCTCGGTGACATATTGCCAGAAAACCGCAAACAGTTTTGGAAAGATTTGCCTACCCCACAGCCGAAAGACTAAACTTTGTGTGCCTTAGCATTAGCCAAACCTAAGTATAGGCCTAGGCCTAGTTTCATTTTTTGCAAAACAGGCCCTATGTCAATTAAAACTTTATACTTTTATAATTGTAATTTTTAATGGAGTGTCATTAAAAATTTGTTTGTACTTTTAAAATTGTGTAGTGTCATTTATTTAAAATAAAGGAATATTTTTCCGTATGTTTACTTTAAGTTAATAATAATTTTTATTATTGCATTAATGAAAATTATTGTAAATAACACTTTTAAACATAAAAATAATCTCAATGAGATGTTTAAAACAACACTTTTTAATGGTCAATTAATTGGTACCGGTAATATAAGACTATGGACATATGGCACTTAAAAAACAATTATTGAACACATTAACTAAGCAAAAGTGCCGTATGTACGGTATTTTCTTTATTTCTATTTTTTTAACCTATTAAACATTAAGGACATACAGTAAAACTTCCTACATGTGTTTTACATAAATGCATCCAACAACTGAGTAAAAAAAAATCTATTAGTGTCATATGAAATAATACAGCCATGTGGTAAACTTTAAACAATGTTTTCGCAAAATCCAATTTTTGGACTTACGGCACTTTTGCTTAGGTGGGCAGTATTGACCCGACACAGTTTTTTTAGTAGCGTATACGGCACATAAAAAACTGTCGGGCATATCGGCCTGACACATTTTGAGGTAAATTTGTTTAATCAAGAATCAAGAATCTTTAAGAATCAAGAATCAAGAATCTTTATTTGCCATTAAATATATTCAATACAATAGGCATCGTCAAGTGTCTAAGAATAATAGATAGTTACATACATACATAGACAGTTACTAAGTACATCAAAGTTGTATGCAGTTTGTATTAAAGAAATTCAGGCTAATAATAAAATAGTTAAATGTAATAAGTAAACATTAATAATAATAAATAAAACTCCAATAGGTCATTTCAATAAATCAATAGTAGAATAAATAGGCCTAACATCGACAAACAATAAAAATTAATAAATAACTATATACAGTAATATCACAGTACATGCTAACATTTTAACAGTCTAATGTGCTAGTATCACAGGCTAGATATTGTTCTACTGAGTAAAAAGCATTTACCCTTAACCATTTACTTAAATTGATCCTAAGACTATTTATGCTAATGGACCATGCTTTCTCTGGCAATTTATTGAATAGTTTTATTTGCATGCATAGGTGGCTTTTGTTTGTTTTCTCAAGTCTGGCACGAAAAAGATCAAGTTGATATTTATTCCTTGTATTGTATTCATGTATATCTTTTCTATTATTCAGTGATTCTAAAATCTCTTTTACTTTAATTATACAATAATAAATATATATACAAGGTAGGGGCATTATTTGAAATTCTTTAAATATAGGCAAACATGATTCTGTCTCAGGAACTCCTTTTATTATTCTTAAAGCTTTTTTTTGCCAGATAAAAATACGACTAGAACTAGTACAATTGCCCCACAGAGTTACTCCATATGTCAGGTGTGACTGGAAAAAAGCATAATATGCTGTGATCAACATCTCATTACTAACATTAGTCTTCAACTTCCTCAATAAATACGTCACTCTAGCGAGTTTGCTACATAAATGGTCAATATGACTACCCCAGTTTAGTTTACTGTCTAAATGAAATCCTAAAAGCTTAACAGGTTGAATATCTTTATTGACTTTATAATCTAATGAGAAAACAATATTTTCAGTTTTCTCGCTATTGACTACCAGGCTGTTAGCTGTAAACCATTCAAGAGCAGTTTTAACTGATTGATTTTGCTGTAGAATTAAACCCTCTAAAGTTTTATTGCTGTTTAAAAGCGTTGTATCATCAGCATATAAAATAGATCTACAAGGCATTGTGTATGGAAAATCATTTACTGCGATGACAAACAAAAAGGGACCCAGGACAGAGCCTTGAGGGACGCCCACTTCAACATATTTTAGGGAGAATTTTTCCTGACCTTGTACAACCATTTGTCTCCTGCCACTTAAATATGAAGATAAAAGTTTAAGCTCTAGTCCTTTAATTCCATAACAGTCCAATTTCCTCAAGAGCAGCTTGTGCAAAATGCAGTCAAACGCTTTCGATAGGTCTATTAAAGTTGCTGATGAAAAGTATTTACCTTCAAAGTTTGTTAATATGTTCTCAACTACTGCTTCTACTGCCTTTGTTGTATTAAGACCGGGTAGAAAACCAAACTGCTCTTCAGAAAGGAGACCATTCTGGCAAAAATAGTCCAGAAGTTGATCTTTAATGCAGCACTCAAATATCTTACTAAAGATAGGAACCAAAGATATCGGTCTAAAGCTAGATGGCAAAGACTTATCTCCCTTCTTATAAATAGGTATGACTTTACTTATTTTTAAAACATTTGGAAAACACCCTTGATCTAAGGACCCATTAAGCAAAAAAGTTAAGGGTTCAGCCACTAGATGAGCGATTTCTTTGACTATTTTATTGGATAGGCCATGGTAGTCTTCACTTTGGGAAGTACTTAGCCTGCTGATGTACTTCAAAACATTACTGACAGTGATGGTTTTCCACTTAAAAGTATTTCTGTTAAAAACGTTATTTCTAGATATAAAATTCTCTAAAAATCTTAAAGCTATATCACAGTTATCAGGTACTAAATCCTTTGTTAAGTCTAGGGCACATCCAATGAAGTAATCATTAAAAACACTGGATTCAATACTTGATTTTAATTGCGATTTGTTAGGATAGTTTATTTCTGATTTTATTACTTTCCATGCAGCTTTACATTTGTTTTGTGCATTGTTTATGTAATTTTCATTAGCCTGCATCTTCCCTTCTTTTATCTTGGCTCTATATAACCTTTTTACAGAGTTATACTTTTGTTTTGAAATAATTTCATCAACTGTACCCTGACTATACTTAAATTTATCATATAGCAACATAACATAGTCTCTTAATTGTTTTAGCTGTGGCGTAAACCACTTTTTACTAGGCTTCCTAGAGTCATTAATTTTAATATTCTTAAATCTACAGCATTCGTTGTAAGAAGTTGTCAATAGATATACAAAATACTCAAAAGCTTCGTCAAGATTTAAAAATAAACTTAGACTAGACCAGTCAATATGCAATAATTGGGTTTTGAAATCATTGATAGTGAAGGGATTTATCATTCTTATAGTTTTATATTTAGTTATAATACTAACAGATTTTGTCTTAGATCTTGGGAATACACTACCAAAGCTAGCAGCTAATCCAGAATGATCAGACAAGTTTGGCTCTAAAACATTACATTTAATTTCATTCCTATTAAAATTTACTAGAATGTTGTCCAGACAAGCATTACCCCTAGTGCTTTCTGTATTTAGACAGTAAAAATTGTAAGAGCGAAGCATGTTCAGAAACGCAATAGATTCAGTAGAATCTTTTTTTATATCAATGTTGAAGTCAGCTGATAAGATACATTTTGTCGTCCTGAACTTGCTATAGAGAAAGCTAAAAAAAGTTTCCAGTGAACACAGAAAATTATTAACATCAGAGTCTGGGGTACGGTAAACAGTGGATATTATTGTATTAATTTTAGGCAAAAATATGGTACAAATTTCAAAAACCTGGAACACAGAGAAGTTAGAAATGTAAATATTTATATTTTCAAAATCTGATCTAACAAAAATACAAGAGCCACCTCTAATATGGGGTAACTGCCTACAATAATGACTACCCAGTAAGTAACCAATTGGGATATACATTGCGATTTCATCTGATGTGAGCCAATGTTCATTTATTGTCAAGATGTCAAAAGGATATTTTTCTAACCAAAGTTCTAGTGCTTCTATTTCGTTCCTTATCGATTGAATGTTGATGTGAAACACATTAAGATGGGTATCCTCTAGATGTCTTGCGGGTTCATCGAGTCTGGAAGTCTGTGAGTGTCCTGTAGCATAGAGTTTCCCAAGTCAGACATGGTATGGCTACACTGACTGCATGATGAAAGTAATCCAGTATACAATATGTATTACGTTATTTCAATACCAACACTAAATAAGTTTGTCGAGCCTATACTCCCGACAACTTGCCCGTTGAACATGCTAAAATTTAAAGTTTTATGAACAACTTTGTATACAACCAAAAACTTAGAAATTCGCTCTGTAAATAGTATGATGCTTGCAGTACAATAAAGTGTGATCGGTTTCTTTAAGAAAGCAGGACCAGTGGAGTAACAATAAAATAATCAAAAGGTCACTGAACAACAATGTCGGGCGTAGTGGCTCGACGGCATCTAAATGAGACAAAAAGCCGTTGGGCGTACTGGACTGACACGGCAGCTAAAATGTTAATACTGAGCTATAAGTGTTTTCCAAAATAGTTAGTAATAATTTTATAAAATAGCACTCATTTTTATTTAACAAAAATAAAATACTTCTGGCCTGCTAGTATAATATTTCTTGTTACTTTATGGTTACGTAACAGACAGACAAAATTATAAATTTCATTTTACTTTAGAACTTACAGTAAATAAAAAACAGTTAAACTTTAAAGTACAGTGTACATGTACTAGAACGGAATAGCGTACTAACGTACTAATGCACACGGAATGGCGACACAATAGCAACTGTTTGATCTACCGACATGCCACAGGGCAATTTTTACAAAAATGGCATAGGCGACGTCTGCTGTGTGGAAATCCCTCATTACGCTCCCTACTCCTCCTTTACCAATGTCAAGCACTGGGAACTAATTTTCCTACTCTTTGTCACAGAGCCACTCGGGCCAGTTATCAGAGGTTCCGGTATCACAGGGCCGTAAATGCCAGGTTTTACTGTTTTGCCTATTAAACTACATTTTCTATTGAAGGCCTATTCTACCAAAATATTAAAATCAGTTGCAATAATTAAAAAATGTATGTCCTCCTCCTCTACTATGGTAACAGTTCCATTGCAGGTTTTGTTCCGGGCAACACACTGATTCTGTCATCTTCCAGCCAAGCCAAACACAAGTTATTTAAGGTGGGCTCTTAGTGACAACGACAGACCAGTGCCTCTATAAATTTTTATGGTAAAAGTTATAGGTGCAGCTGGATTCAGACTCAACTATCCTTGAAGTGCACCTGATTACACTAGAACATCAGGGACTGCTTGTCCGTTTAAACTCCATCAGTATGGTGCAATTGTTCACTACTCATTCAGAATGAATACTCCTCGAGCTCTACTTGAGCTTTGACTGCAAATTGTAAATATTTTCAATAATTTCCAAATACATTATATTCCGATGGCTTTTACATACAACAATAAAACTTACCTCATCCTCTGATGAACCAGGAGTGTTTCCATGTGGCTGCAATAACTGGCCAACTGACCAGGCAATCGTTGAGCGACTGTCTTGCACATCTTGCTAGGGGACAAACTATGTTCTAGTCCTAACGCCAACTCTCCAGTCTCCCGAAGATGACTCAAATACTGTTAAATAAGACAATGAACAAGAAAAACTATAAATTAAAAGAAACGAAGATTCAGTTAAAAAAATACATAGTAATAATGGATAGACGGGATCTTTTCAGCACATATTTCATTATTATTAAAATCTGATGTTGATTAAAATATTCCAGATATTGATCCAATTCAGTATGACTTTAATGTTGGAAGTACTATATTTTATGAGTGAACAGAAAAAAAAAATCAATTGTACATATACAAGACTAGAGTTTATGACCATTGTCGCTGTGTGAGGGACACTTCGTATTTATAATAGGGCATTGCTATTTTTCATTAAATAGCCATAAGAATAATACTAGTCGAATCTACGATAATCACTGTTCTAAGTTTTGCTATTGGATTGGGTCTTCTTTGCGCAGCCAATCCGTGGCAGAGACGGGAATAGCGGGAACTACATCGGACGGCACGAAACATAGGCAGCCAGCGGGAATATGTCAGTGTAACCAAAGCGGTATGTTGAGTAACATTCATTGTTTTTTTACAACTCTATATTTATAATCTGTCTTTAAAAGGTGAATACAACAATAAATGAATGATTCAAACTTTATCTTTCAGAAGTACTGATTTGGTTGTTTGGAAACTAAATTGTATAGTATTTTAGTTATATTTTTGTTAAACTATGATTTTGTTGGTGTGACAATTGAAACTATATATAATTGTTCAGTTAAAAATGTTATCAAAAGCAAAATTCTACAACAATTCCCCAAACAAAATATTCACCTTCAGGTTTGAAAAAAAAAATTGTTATCAGTATGCTTTTATATTTTTAGAAATAAATTTTTAAGAATATGATGTTATATTTTTATAAATTTATGAAGAACATTTATTTCCCTACTATTAAAAAGCATAATTATAAAAATATGACAAAACCGTACATGCTACATTAATTTACCTAGATCCTTACATTTTTGAAAAAATGGCCTAGCACTTTTCGCATGCGAAATGTGGAAAGAGCACGGCACTAAAACAGTTAATACGCACTTACCTTGCTGTTGATGGCACTGTTGGCGGTGGGGAGTTTGAGAAGCCTCGACTCAGTGACCCGGTGCCACAGAGCGAGGCTAGCTGCCGTCTGCTGTAAAGAGGCTCTCAGGTCTTCCCCAGCTCCTGACTTCAAACTACCCTTTGTGTCCATGATTCTAGGCACATTCAAACTGGTCAGTAATTCGTTTCCTGCAATAAGTACTGTTGTAAGTTTTATTTACCAAATGAGTGTAAGATTGCCAAAATACAAATAACTCAAATTGTAAATCAGAAATCAGACACATGTAATTGTTACAATTAATTTTACTTAAAAATTCATGAACTTTAATGTTACTGTATTAAACTAAATATTTATAAAATTATCTACTTAATAAAATTATAACCTCAGCACAAAATGTGTGTTTAAATAGCAGTTACACATTATTGCTCTAGCCTTTTTGAAATGATATGTTAGCTTTGTCCATGCGTAAAACTTCCGCGAAGAAGCACCGCAACGCGAGAGTGGATAAGTGGCCAGCCCACAAAAAAAGTGTGCTTATTTTGAAAAATACACCAATTACTAAAAGAAGCTAACGAATTTGTTAATGTGTTAGTATTTTTGAATTCTGCATTAATTAGTGAAGTTTTTAAGATATTAGGGCATTAGCTTAGGGTAAAAATACATTTGCAGAAAGTAGAAACCGTTTGAATGTAGTAGTAGTAACTTTATTTTAAGTAAAAAAATAAAATAAAGTTTAAACACTATTAATTTATGTTTTTAACATCCCGAAATGCCTTAAAACTGTATAATTATGCAAATATACTTATTAAAATTATATCGTAAAAGTTTAAAGGCCCTGTGTGCATTATTTCTTGCATAAAAGTGATATTTTTGTGTTGCAATACACATATTTTTTCAAATATTAAAAAAGTCAATAGCTTGGTAACTATTAACAATACGATAAACCCATAAAGGACATTTTTTGTTGCAAATGATCCATATAACAAGCCTGTGAAGTTTGGACTTTGACTTTTGGGACACCCTGTATACGAGAACAATAATATTATTTTATAATTAGCTCAATTTTGTACAATTCAACCAGTACCGTTTTCTGTAGGATTGACCTTATAGGTTTGCCCTTGTGTCTGCAATGTTAGGAGGCATTGTGTTCTCAAAATAAAATGAAAACCTTTAATTTGATACTTGTGTATATTGTGATAATTGTTTCAAGCTAATTTCTCTTTAAGATATTTTTCTGACTCCTCAGTGACCATCCCTCTCATGTGATATACAATTGCTTTATAAAATACATTTTTATATACAGTATCAATTTTGTACAAGTAATTTACAATAGTTCAACAAACTAAGCACTTTTGTATTTATCTCAACGTTGTACATTTAAACTGCTGCCATCTATATCAGACCACTGTTCAAGGTCGGATTGTGGCACCTCATTGTCCTAATAAAGACCTTTAATTTTATGTATATTCGACCGATGCTATTATTTAAAATTATCTTTTGACTCCTTGACGACAGCCCCTTGATGTGATAAATATAATGGGTCATTAGCATAGTTGGTTAAGCTCAGCTTTATAAGCAAAAGGTTCTCAGTTAGATCCCTATCAGTCATAAAAAAGTTTGAAAAGGATCAGCTGATAACAACAGGCTGTTCATTTGTCATTGGATTTCTAATTAATAACACTTTCTGAGGAATAGTCAGCCTTAGCTAACAATGATTACATTCACTCATCTACATTCATTCAAAATTTATATTCGCAATCAGCATCTTAAGAATAAATGATAGTTGCTTCAAAAAGTTCATTTTTAGATTAAAATTGATGTATTAAGTTTGTTTGCCTAATCTGTAATGATTAAAAATATATTAGCCCAAGACTTACGGATACCCTGTGTACACTAAAAATACAGTGTCAGAATTAATTTATAGTGTTATGGTCCGAAATAAATAAGGCGATTTCACTTCTGACTACTATCTATTCTTTTCTTTACAATCTCTGAATAACTAAATTACACACTAAGAGATATTTACAAATTTAAATTACCATATAAACAGTATTTTGACATTTGAAATAATTACAATTATTTACAACAATTAATGTCACATCTGACACTGTTCAGTGTAATGTCACTGTTAACGCAGTCCCTTCCACTGGGACTGACATCACAGGCTAGGGTGTAACTCACTGACTGAATGTCAGGTCAGTTGAAGGGTGTCTTTATATAGTGCATAAGGTAAGCGCAGAAGGTTCTAGAACTACCATTGTGATTTTGGAAGGGGATCTAGGTCTTTCTGGGTGCCAGTTCAGGAAAGATACAGGCAAATTAACTGCCATCCTAGCCCTTCCTGAAAGAAACTGGATTGGTCTAGATACCGAAAGTGTGCAGTTACCCACACAGGGAGGTGAGTGCAATTACCAAGGCAGTGCAAGCGATGATTTCTGTGATCTGTGACAACAGGGTGAATTCCATCAGATCCTAACATCTAATAACAATCTCTTTGTTGTTTTAAGAATACAGCGTATTATTTACAGGATCAAAGTAAAGGTTATGATCTAGTAAAGCCAGATAGTACAATATGAGGCTGACATGTAAACAATCATTATATGGGTTTAACTTAATAAGGCTTATATTTAGCCTTGTTAGGACTAAAATAGGCAGCAAAGAGGAAGATTGTAAATATAAGAAGTAACAACGTTTATATTTTTACATTAATTTTTTGTCAAAAATTTATTTGAAAATAAAAGATTATTAGGAATACAAGAAAATTACTTTTTTGAAACCTTCAGGGGAATTTGATTGATTAGCATGTATACTTTTAAAGTTACTAAGTGACTAATTTACAGGTTAAATTTGGTGCACTAGGCCTAGGATTTCAGTAGTAATGGAAGAAAGGGAAAGCAGCATGTCTATCTACAGTGTACCAGTCTACCAAGTTTATCAGGTACTGCTTTCCTTTCCTTTCATTACTACTAAGTGACTAATTTGTGTTTTGCTCAGGCTGTAATAATCTATAGATGTACTAATTTTATTTCTTGTAATAACTATACGGGCCTAGGTATTAATACTTAATTTTTAAAAAGACATACTATTAAAGATACATTATTTATATACTTTCTTGACCCCTTGCAAATCTTGAGATTTTTATTACCAGTGAGAAAACAATTTTTATTCTGCTAAAAACACATTTTACTAAACAAATTTTTTAAATCCATTTTATTGCAAATCTTATTTTTCATTGTGTCTTCATTATTTAACGTGACTTTTCCATTGATTAAATTTAATCTTTTTGCATGCTGAACCAAAATTTGAAAACTATTTTGGTATAAGACAATTATTTCTAGAAACTTCGTGGAAAATCACCTATGGCAGCCATAAGCACGACTAACTGCTAATAACAAATATTACTAATAATAAAAGCAATGATTAACCACAAAAACCAAATTTGCATACACTTCTGCCGATAGTCGGCTGTCTCAGAAAACAGGTAATTAACTTTAATGGAAATTACAAATTTTTGATGAGTAGGCCTATGTAGGATTAGGTTAGGTTAGGTAAGTAAAAAGTGTGCTTTTAGAACAGAACCAACCATTTTGTTGCCAAACCAGTTTAAAATTCATGTTAAGCATAAAAAATGTCTTAAATGAAAAAATTGATTAAAAGTAACAATTTTTATTCAGTTTGTTTTTCACTATCCAAAAAAATACGGGCTTTTGATTTTTGGTAATAAACACATTTTCTACTGTTCAAAATAACCTACACTATATATTATGTAAACTCATTTCCCCTATTTTTTATTAAGAAATCATATTTTCAGAAGTGTTTGGAAAGTGCATGATTTTATACATATAAAACTGTTAGTATTTTATTGTAAGTCAGAAGAGGTTTGCAGTATTCTATAAAGTGTTAGTCAGTTATTTGCCAGACTTTCTTTTAAATGAGAACATCCTCAATTAAAAGAAATTGCCCCACAATATTTTTTCCATAACTGATGAGGGATTGAAAATTAGCAAAATACGAGGCTCTAATGTATTATTTTAACTCAGTACTTGTAGGAAATATAAATAAAACAAGAATAAGTTAAGAAAATAAAGATGCTGAGATATTGTTTTGTAAAATTCTTAGTTTACACCAAGACAAAACTATGTAATGAAAGTGTGATTTCCTTTACTAAATAACTCAGCCAACCCTATGATATTCTATTTAATTTTAAAGTCTTCATAATTTACTTACTTGAATCGATGAAAGGAAGGTGAGATGAGATTAACATTTTTAAGTTAGCCATCTTAGCCTCAGTCCTGTTCTTATAATCGGCATGAATCTTCCGCAACTGAGCCAACTCCTGACTGACATCAGTCAGCTGTTGTTGGCCCTCGCGCATGCAGCTCAATTCCCGCTCCAGTTTAGCCAACTGAACTTTGCTCTTTTCCTCTGCCTCACTTGAAGTCTTGCGTAGTTGGGCCAATTCAAATGACACCTGATCCAACTGGGACGTCACGTTTGTTAGTTCTTGCCGATGTTGATCTTCTTTTTCATTCATCTTAAACACAATTGGATATCTGAAATAGAATTGTTCTATACCACATTACAAAATTGAATAAGCGATAAAGTCACTGTTTGTGGGAAAAACTATATTTAATTTACTTGAGCAATTATAACCATTCCATCATTAGGTGTTAGTGAGTACAATAAATTGTGACGCACCTTGAAATAATTTTATTTTTATTATGTAACCAATTGCAGGTGAGAAAACTGAACTTAATGACCCAACAGCTAAAGTTATTTGTCAGGACAGCCATTATTTATTTATTTATTTATTTTTTTTTTTTTTGCAGTTTGTGTGCAGCTGGCTTTTTTCTGAACTCTTTGGTTATGGAAAGCTCTATAAACAGAAAATATGAATAAAAATGGCATTGACACTCAAACATAGTGACTCAGCCTCATCTGACATATTTTTATGAAGCTGTATTTTTTTACTTTTCTGCTCAAGGAGTTTAAGTTTTAACTGGAGAAGTTTATATGGCCCTGCAAGCCTGTGCATCAACTTTATTCAATGAGTGAAGTAACAACCCTTAGCTCAACTGGGGATTCAAACCTTGTCCTCCGCAGTCCCAAGCTTTAGCCACCAATTATGTAACTCAGTATTATTGGTTCTGGTTTTTAAGATATGAGGCACCACTACCTCAAATGACTATAATGTAAATTTATATCATATTTTCTTTCATTTTTAATAGAGACTTGTCACAGTATTCAAAATACATACTTTAAAAGAATTTCTATGAGTTAAACAGTCACTAAGACAGGATTCAAAGTACAGAGCATAGTGAAAGCCTAGTTACAATTATACTCTGCAAGAGTTCTCAACACATAAATAATAAGGAAACTATCCAGTGCGATTTTAAGGCAATGTTAAAAACAAAGGTTTTCCTACCTATAAAACATGTGCTATTTTCAATTTTTTTACATATTTTGAAACTTTTAATAAACGTGTATGTTTTGTTCATTATACTCGTTTTATTTTAATTTTATGTTACTTATGTTTTTAATAATCTACACTGAAAAAAACTTTTAAAATTAGATTTTTTTTGTAATACCATATAGTTTAATGTGTGTACTGCAATAACAATACAAGTCCTTGAACTGACATGAATAAAAAAAATTATGTTGAAAAGAACGCTTATATTACTGCAAAGAAGTTTTGTTGAACTTGTGTTACAATTACAAATCAGAGACATGACTGCTAGTGCTCAAAAAGGAGGCTACAATACTACTGCAAGGATAAATGCAATTTGTAGATTATGCTGGTGTTAATTAGGGGTGTGCGAGTAACAATTTTAGGATTTGAGTCGAGTCGAGTTTTTAGACATAATTTTGAGTTCGAGTTTTATCAAGTCAAGTATTTAACATTTAATTTAAAAAAATGAAAACACTGAAATGAAGTAAGCAATACACTCTAACACTATTTAGTTCGCTGAATAAATAAGGATTATTAATAAAGTTTGGAAAATTGTTTTAGAATCTAGGAAATGATTGTATCAGTGATTAAATATAAATATTCATTAAGATATATGTTAAATAAACTGTAAAATAATATGAGAAATATTTGTCATAACTTCTAAAGAATAGGCCTAAAATAAATTCAGAGTAAAAATTTTAAATATTGAAATTTAAAAAAAATTGTTATCTGGTGCTAAAAACAGTATATAATAGCCTTATCCCCAACTCTACTGTGAAAGTTGATCTATAAACTTTAGTCAAATCAAACTGACAAACAAATTAATTTTCTTAATAAATAAAGAATACAGCAATAAACGTGGAAAGAGGTTGGTCTCGTAACTAAAATCCATTTTATTTTATTTTTATTATATTTCCCATGGTACTTTACATACTAATATTTACAAGTTTCAAAAGTTCACCCAACTATTAATGTGTAAGTAATGCTTTTGTTCAATTGAAAGTTAAACTTAAAAATACATAAAACAGTAGTTACACAATATGTTCTATTCAGCTAACTTCAATTTCATAATTTACTACAATGTTTTGTTTCCACAAACAGAAATAGAATAGTCAAATGTCAATACAATACTAACTAGCGATAACAACTGACTGATCAAGGTTAACCTTGTTTTCATCGTACTATTTATTTGTGCTTCCATGTGCCAAGTTGAGTTGTCAAGAGATGGGCGTTATTTAACAAAACGTTATCCATAACAGGTTATTTAATGAAACCTGTTATAGATTTAACAGGTTACACGAAATACCCTGTTATTTTTGTAACTCCTAGTCATGATGTATGAAAAGGTTATAACGAACTTTATATAACAGTAACGCATGGTGGTAATGGAGAGTAAACATAGCACGCTGAGAAATAAGTGGAACTGTAACTGAACTAACGAATGAAACTTAAGACTCTTGCAGTTTACAGTTAAATTATCGATGAGAGAATGAACATTGAGCGGTAACTCTGTAATGAGCAAGCAAAGCCACAACAACCGTAACTTATTATTAACATCGTAACGTAACATAAGGCATAACTTCAACCACATACCAAACATAATAAACTTAATTGATCTATGCTTCAACTTCATAATCTTTTGTAACTTGGAACATTATCTAGACCAGCCGTAACGAGGCTATGAGTCGTTAAGTAATGTCAGGCCATAACAGAAACAGAATAACTGTCTGGAACTTCAACACATCGAGAGTAACAGGTTACACAAATAGCAGATTATTATAACACGTTTTCAGAACATAACAGAATTACTTAACAGGTTATCAAAATTCCCATCTCTAGTGTAAACGTGAACAAAAACTCGAAACAAAATGGATAACAAATCGATTCCACGGCTAGCAGTATATTTTATATTGGGACTCGTTGAGTCTACGATGTACTGGTAGTAGCTACATTAATCGTTATTTCATTATTTTATTATTGTGCCGGAACGAAACTGTTCCTGGCATTCTATCCCAAATTATTATAGCTTTTCAATTTCAATAGTTTACGTTCTATTCGTAGTTTATGCTACAGATTGAACGTGATTTAATTAAATCCGTCCAAAATTGTCAGTCTTAAAATAGTTTCAGTCATGAACTTATAAAGAATGGACCTGAAATAAAATCAATTTTTAATTTCAAATGTTGGTAAAAGTTATGTAACAAAGTTTTGAAACGGTTCAATAACTGATTCTTAGTGATCAGTTATCATGTTGTATGAATAACTACTGACGGCTATTTGGAACAGCTTATTTGAACGTGCCTTCTTTATAAACAACGAGAATACTTTTCGTCGTAATCGCCATGACTGTTATATCGAGACTGGTGTGCATGAATCACAAATCTGAATACATCGCGATTCATGCGTTACGAATATGATATTATGATCATATTTTAAATACAGTTGCCTGTATAAAATGCTTATATAATCTATTATCTTGATTATAGCATTTTACGCTCAAAGATATGGCAAAACTCGACTTGATTTTTTAGTTTTTTAAATCTCGTGTCGAGTTTTGAGTTTTTTTAACTTGAATAAAACTCAAATTTCGAGCTACTCACACACCCCTAGTGTTAACCCTGGGTAGGCTATTAGGAATATTGTGTATTTTGTGTACCCTGCTGACTACAGAGTTAGAAAACCAACGTAACAGTTTGATAAAATATAGTTAAATACCATTATTACAGACACCAAGTTACCAGCCTTGTTCTGAAAAGTACATTAGAAAGACATACATGACTTTTTTTATCTTTATCATTTTTCTTTAACATTCTACTTGTAATACTCATCAGTGACCAATAGTATGTAAAACAAAAGGACTAATGCTTCACTGTTTTAATACTCTTTACACGTTCAATCATTTCACGTTGAAAGATGCATCACAGGAGTTTACTAAGTAGCAATAAATGAATACACCAATTGATGAGACAACTTAACCAGAGACACATTGGCAATTTTTTCCATTTTATTTTGTGAATTGCTTTCTTTGGTAAGTGTGATAGTTTCTTGTACTTCAGACATTGTTAGGAACAGTTTTCACATCTATTTAATTGTCATTCCAATAACTAAGAACCAAAATATTTCTTAAACATAAGGCTACAATTTCCTACAATATAAACAAATGTACAACAAAAACTTCAAATAAGTTTAAAAAAATACAAATAAAATCTTTTTTAACTGAATAAGAAAGTTTGCACTTACCAATGATAAAAGTCTTGCATTTTCTTGTATTTTCTTTTTAAATTCTTCATCTATAACATTATTTGTAAAATCAGAGGACTGTTGTCCCTCTTGCATCTTTGATTTGCTCTTTTTACTTTTATTTTGATTCTGGAAAGAAAGTAAATCATCACTTAATGTATTTATCAGATGCAATATCCTGAATGAGTTGCACATTCGTGTGTAAAAAAGGGAAAATCTGTTTAGGGGGTATTACACAAGGACATGCATGGTGATGGACAAGCTTGTGGACTTGCTGATGACCTATTGCACGTGAGGACATGTTCGAGAGCAAGCTTGTGGACTTGTTGATGGACCCTCTTTATACATGAATCCTCAGGTACCCACCCAGAAGGCCCACAAATATCCATGTAGGTGGGCTTTCTGATAAATAATGAGGGGAGAAAGCCAAACAATCAAAATTCTGTCTTATAAGCTAGTTGTCTTTTAGTTCTTGTCCAACTAAAATTGCAGGATTGCTGTAGTGGTGGGGTTGGCTGTACATGTGAATGAACTGTATGGTAGGTGTGTGTGTATTTAAATTTATCTATTTTTTTAATTTTATTATTAGTATAAAATTAATTAATTTCATAAATATGCATTATAATATAAAAGTATTTAATTTAATTTTAGTTTTCGTGTTTTAATTTTATTGCTATTTTAAAATGTATATATTTGACTAGTGGTTTAGTGGAAGAGAGGACTAAATAGTCCTAACTTTGCCACATTATTAAATTAGGACTATTTAATATTAATATAAATTAGCCACATTATTCATTTAATACTAACTCCTGCACAACAAAGTTAGTTCACTATTCTCTGGATTATGATTTAATCTCATTCAAAATAATTTATAGGCTTAGTTACCAAGACCCTATAAAAAGACCCTATAGAAAAAACCCTATAAAATACTAAATTAAGCACTAAAATGTTTAAAATCATATGAAAAAGGGGAAAAAATTGTTTTTACAACAAGCAAACGGGTCAAAAACAATACAAACAAAATTAGCGCAGTGCTAGCAGTGAAAAGGAGATGCACATGCAGAGTATGTGTGGACTTGCTGTCAGACTATTGCACGCGGGGACATGCTCGTGTGCAAGTCCCAAATAGCAAACCAACCCAATGTTCACAAGCATGTCCACATCAACAAACAAACCCTTATTACATGGGAGAGCTTGGTCGTGAGCATACTGGTGTGGATATACTCATGAGTGAGTTCTGGCATATAATACCCCGTTTCACCACCATATGCTGAGTGAGTGAACAGCTGTCAGTAAAACTAAATTCAATTCTAAGTTTTCACTCTATTTTTACTAAGATATTACTTCAATCCAATAAAAAATACCATTTTCATAAGATTTAAAAATAATTAAAGGTTAGGTTTCATTGTGTTCAAATTAAAATTAAATTTTTATTTTAAAAATCAATGTGTTATACAGCCTTATTATAACAATGAATACACACTTTTTTTAATGATTTTTATTGTTTTAATAATTACTGATACTTTTGGTTATTGTGTGTTATCTATTTTTATGAATGTGAGGGAGATTGTAATTTTATATCAATTGTTAAAAAAATTATGTTTGCGAATGCAACTTTACGTTATTTAAAAGCAATATATACCTGATTATGATTATTACTATTATTATTATCATTAAGTTATACACTACCAGGCCAGTAGGAGACAGAGGGAAAGTCAAACTTACCTTACACAATAAGCACACACAAACACAGAATACAAGTGAACATGTAGATACAATACATAGCAAAAATTTTCATTGTCACTGACATCTTCATCAGGGTATAGTAACGACTGACTATGTTCAAACTGTTCCCGAGTAGCCTAAGTGGTAGTGGTGAGGGTTGTGCCTCACTTACCTCCCACTACAAACACAACAAATTCCATGAGTTATTTGACAGTCAATCCCTCCACATTCCGAAAACCAGATCAAATTTGTATAATGAAGAACATCACAAAACTGTTCAAACTAGCCTCCTTGCCTGATATAAACTGCTGTTGAATTAAAAACTCATTGATGTGTTTGTGTTAAGAACTAAAAAAAAGGAGAAACATATTTTCAAATTAGGTGAAGATAGAGTAACACACGCTACCAAGTAACATTTATTTAAAATTAAATAATTTTATTTTTATAAAAAATCTAATAATTTTGAATAAAATATGAGGTTTAATAAGGAGGCATCTGTTTCTTACCTAAAGCCTCTGCAATGCTAAAACTTTATATAAGCAAACAAATAAAACTAGTAATAACTATTATGATAAATTACATTTTAGAATAAGAAATAGTTCCATTAAAAGACAGGATTAGCACTTTTTAATACGACGTGGTTCCTATCCAGAGCCTTCTTAGGAAAAATATAACTAATGGTACTTAAACTCATCGTCAAATTCTTTCTTATAACTGACAACAATCCACCTCCCTACATCCCATATTCTCAAAGGTGGAATTTCTAATCCATAAATGTGGAACACACAAATCTTCAAGGACCTTTTACACTAATCATATGGTAAAAATCTTCACAATTTTTAAAATTTGTAAATTACCAAGAAAATGAAGTCGGCATTTCCATAATTCCTTTGCACTCCAAATTAATTGAATTACAGTATATTAGTTTAAATGTCAAAGCTGGTCATTAATAATCTGACATGCAACTCGTAAACTATTTTTTCACCCCACCTGAATGCCATCCAATTCTTCCTGCAATACAGTGACTCGTCTTGTTAACTGCTCATTGCGGAATGTCAAGCTGTCCGCTTCCTGATCTGCCTTGCGCAAGTTTTGTTCAGCCTCTCTCAGAGATTCTTTCAGTTCGCTATTAATAGCCTGTTCTTCTACCACAGCTTTCTTTAACACTGCTAATTGGGCTCGTAACTGCAAAACAATTTAACAATAAAATGTTTTACAATTAAAACCAACTCAGAGGAATGAATTAGCTAATCAAGTGCAATTAGCTACCTAAGTCATTATTTGTTTAGAATATACCAGAAATATTAAATGTTGCTATATGCATTAACTAATTTAAAAAATGCTATTCAAAATCCTAGTGCTGAGCACTTCTGCTTCATATGCAGAGGATCACGGGTTCAAATACCTGGAGGTTCATTTAAATTTACCATGGGGGATTGGGCTGTTTCCCTAAAAAACGTATAAATACTATGTTAAAACGCCACTGGTGTAAAAATAAAAAAAATATAAATAAATAAAATTAAATTTAAAAAAACAAAAAAAAAACACTTACGATACAATCATAAAACATATATTTTTATTATTTTCATCCCCCAGCCTACAAAATTAAGATAATCTGCATGGGACAGTTATAACTCTCTGACAGTACACAGTAACACATCTTACCTTCGAGTACTCTCCAGCAATTTTGTGATACTTTGTTTGCAAATCACCAGGAGAGCCTTCCATTCTGGACTGGTTACTTATATGCATCTGAAACACAATTTTGACCTTAAGCTATCACTAAAAATTTGAAGTAAAAACTACCGTTAAGAAATTTCATGAACCTATAAGGAAAACCTGTTATATCACAGAAATTACTTGTACATTTATTACTAACGGTAATTCTGCAATATTAATTAGTCAACTTCAAATTTTCTCATACTTTGACAATACATTTTTGGGATGTTAAATATCAATATTTAGTAAACATTAGGTGTCGGAAACATGGGGATAGTATCATTAGTGATACACTAGTATACACCAAGGCCTCACATATAAATCGCGCCACGGCAGTTATGGTTAGTTTATCATAGCTTATTGTAGAATATGTTTTTACAGATTCTGCTGACTAAAGAGGTTTGCGACAGTGAAAATAGGCTACGTTAATACAGGTTCATTCTGCAATATAATAACCTAACCTAACCATAACTGCCGCGGTGCGATGTTACCAAAATGTCAGTGATAGCGTGTGGACTTTGGCCACCCATATACATCGCACCGCGGCAGTTATGGTTAGGTTATCATAACTTATTGTAGAATATGTTTTTACAAATTCTGCTGACTTAAAAGCGGTCTGAGACAGTGAAAATACGTTATTACAGGTTCATTGTACAATATCATAACCTAACCTAACCATAACTGCCGCGGCACGATGTCTCCGAAATGTTCTAATCGCTTTGCAACGTGAACGACGGCTTTCCGATACTTGATTTTCATTTTTCTAACTAAGTGAGGTCTACTACATCATCATATAAAAATAATTGAAGTTGACTAAGTAGTAGTGCAGAGTTACCTACTGAACCAAAAGTACCTACATAATTTTTTTTTTTATCTCATTAACCTCTTTGGGGAGTAAAGACACCATATGGCATCATGCAAACACGCTGTAAAGAGAGTAAGCAATTTTTGAAAAAAAAATTACTCTGTAAGTTAGATATTTTTTTTCTTTTGATTTCCATATTTTTTTTAGTATGTGACATTTCAGTTCAAAATTTGACCAAAAAATATTTGTTTAAAAAAATAAGTAAATGTAAACTGATTTTTTTTTAATTACTACACTCAAGATCAAGAAACCATCAGAGCATAAAAAAAGGATAAGTTTTAATTTATAGGTAGGGAGATAAAGTGGGGCTGGCATCGTTATGGGATAGTTTGGACATTGAACCTCAAACATCAATATAAAAAATATTGAGTATCGATCTTTAAATATCAATATTCTCGATGTATCGGCCATCGATACCAAAACAACTAATGGGATAGATAGTTGAGGAAAATTGTGGGTTAGTCAACTGCACAGTGCTCAGGTGGAGAAATGATGGACAATTTTTACATGGTGCAGTCTGCTGCTACAAATACATGACACCCTATTTTACTTGTTACATTACATTTCCTTATTTTTTAAATACTAGCCTACATCTATAAATTATGATTATTTTTCATAGTTATAAATGTTAAAATATGTTGACAAAAAAACAATTGGTAGGCCAATGTGTAACTTACTACTTTGACCCACACTCCTTCATGCCAGGATATGGGGTCTATACTATTTCATTAAAAAAAAGCCAACTCCTGCAAATGTGATTATCAAACAACATATTTCTGGTGGATGTCCTAAAATAGATACATACTAATGTTACTTAGTTAAAGTAGGCTAAGCCTAATTTGCTTTTAACACTTTCGCTGCGGCCGTGCCCGATCGGGAACTGTGTACTTCAGACACTATTCATGCCCAATCAGGAATCCTTGAACTTGATTTGCTTATTCATTAAATATTGAGGCACAATCTGTGAAAGAAAGTTGTTTTTGTCCGTAGCGTTCCTAGTACGACCTAATAACTTTGTATATGTTTTCGTTTCAGTTTTTGATTTTTTAGTTTGTAAGTGTAAATAGTTCTTGAGACGCCAAGGAGGTTTTTTTCTTCTTGCTTCCCTCACTCCTTTCCGGCAGAGTGGGGACGGCTTAGAGAGAAACTCCCATATAGTATCGAGAGTATTGTCCTAACCATGCAATCCTCACTTCAAGCCACACAGGCTGCCATTCATTCATTTTTTAAGTATACATACTTCAGGACATCACTTTCATAACTTGCAATCCTTCAATTTTATTTCACTACTTTTCATTCATATAACTATATCATTCAGTCAGTAATTCAAACATTACAATAAACTTACAGTTTCATTTCATACAATTGTTTCATTTATTATCATAGCGCCTTGAATATACTTAACCCCTTTAATGCCGACGTGCGCCGCGAGCGCACGTCAGAGTTTGTTCGAAAAATGCCGAAGTGGGCCGTGAGCGCACGCCTCTCGGTCCCGCTAAAACTGCCGACGTGCGCTTTGGGCGCACGTCAAGTTTTTATTATATTGTAATTTTATTTGTCGACTAAATGCTTTCAAACTTGACATAGGGATTGAAGACAATATGCCATATGGCAACAAAAAAATTATTACTCTACTGGTCGTTGTCATGACGTAATAACAGCTGTTTATCTGCAGTTTTTACCAATTTTGGATAATTACATGTTTTTTCAAAGATTTTTATATCTACTATGTTTTTGAATGTAAGTTTTTTAATTGTTGTATGTGTACTTACAATTATATGTAGATTAGTCTCTATATTTTAATACTGTGGTTTAGTTTATACAAAAAGTAGTAATGTATGTTCAAACTTGAAAAAATAAAAAAGAAAAAAACTTTTTGAAAATTTTTGTAATATGATTTTATTTAATCTTGTAAATAACCCAAAATTATATTTTCTTTACTACAAACATATTATTACGAACAAAACAAGACCCCATTTGTTAATTACAATAACAAATAAGAGAGCTATGAATGTTTTAACAAAAGATGTCAAAATGGCCTAAAGTGGCCTGGCATTCTTCGCACACCCTTTATAAAAATGGGTTGGCATTTTTCGTAAGTACCCCAAAAAACTGTCTGGCACTGAAAGGGTTAATATTGTCGGTGCGCGCACAATAGTAGTGTAAAAAATTTTTAGCACTTGAGGTTACAAGATTACCGACTATAGCAGCTGCAGCGAAAGTGTTAAGCCCAAGTCAAGTTGACCAGACCTACATTTTGTTGTAAGAAAACTTGTCCCTAACCTAACTATACTTTAACCATTTTCCTGCAGTCATAT
>JAQJVL010004718.1:0-41922 GCA_035578905.1 Stictocephala bisonia
AAACACCCACATACACAACCTTCTCTAATACAACCACACGGATCTTTACATAAATCACGTCCACAATCGTCGAGCGTCTGGCGAGCGACACGTCACCTTCTGAGGTATTGTATGTAAAAAAATAAACTCCACGCTCTTCGAAC
Organism: Stictocephala bisonia; assembly: GCA_035578905.1. Taxonomy (NCBI): domain Eukaryota; kingdom Metazoa; phylum Arthropoda; class Insecta; order Hemiptera; family Membracidae; genus Stictocephala; species Stictocephala bisonia. The sequence goes on from JAQJVL010004718.1 coordinate 144, forward strand.
ACTACAGTCTCTCACACTTAACCACAAACACACACAACGCCACTTCATTAGTATAGTCGCATTATACCTCCGCTTGATGTGAATACATCTCATGTGTAGTGCTGCTTGTCCTACTTTCTTCACTCATTCATCTTTACGATAACCTACTTTTACCAATACGAGCTTACAGGCTGGCGGAGTGCGCGTCACCTATTCAAGGGGACTCGCGGGCGGGGCGACTATAATGGCGGCTCTGAGAGACTGGCGATCGGAAGCGCGCTGTCTGCGGCTTTCAGTAAACGGTATCGTGGAACATCACACTATCTATCTAGGGTGTCGAGAGATCTTGACGCACACTCTTGTCTACGAGAGAGCTAGCTCGCGGGGTGCGGGAGAGTGGCGAATGACAGCTACTCTGGAGCTTGTGAGGCGCGGAGCTCACTTGTGAACTACACGTCTGATTATATCTTTCCACTAGACACTAAATGGATCTCATCCTCTACACGCGGTCTCTCCCATGCTGGTGACATCTCATCATCACTGAGTAGGGAGACACACACAGGACGAGCGAGCTTATAATACTCACAGCACAGTTACGGACCAGGCAGCAGGGCGCGATGCACGCACGTTTGTGCAGCGAGCGGTGAGGTACACTCGAGTTATAAGCGTATTAGATGACACACGTCTCACTGACGGATTATAGACAACTTCAGCTCTAGGAGACAAGTCAGAGTTAGAAGACATCATTCACACACAACTACAGAGTGTGGAGATATCGAGATAGCGACGGTAAGCGTGTCTTCTATAGATTAATGGATAATCAAGTTGTTATAGCGAGCGCGAAGAGGTGGGGGCGATAGGATCTCAGGTAGCGCCTTTTGTTGATTATTAGTAGTGTGCGGGGGGAGGTGAGGAGGCACAGACAGAAACATTGGACACAATTAATTGATTGAGATTGGTGGACAGTATTGTTTCGTTAAAGTGAATATTGGTGGGAGGACGGAAGGTTTGCTGCTTATTTCTGGGGACTATAGTAGACAAATCAGTAGTTCTCAAGGAGCACACGAGCGGTCAACTCTTCTGGTGCAAGACACAGACTATGACGCGAGTAGGAGGTCGTAGTGGAGATCTCATTTATATCTCATCAATACAGGATGTAATACTAACCATATGAGCGAACACGTCGAGGAGACATAAGATTCCTCCGTCTATTAGGCGAATTGGCGATAGCGAATCAGACACCTGCATAATGAGCTATAGGGCACTCTCCAAAACAGATGCTAAGTGACACATCTGAGACAATGAGCAATGTGTGTGGGGGCCTGGATGTAGGGCCAGATAATTTTAGAGTAGACGACTACACGCGAGAGAGAATATAGTCAGTGGTCTATAGAGGGAGTAGTGTTTGGTTGTATAGATTCGAAGATATCATTTGGGAAAGGGAACACTGGGCACACACTACAATGAGATAGATCACAACATGTAACATGACAACAATCTGCTGGGTTACTTATACAGGATACTGGGGCATCTGAACACATGTGCTACTGTACAGAGAGCCGAGATGCACATGAACAATAGTGTCACATCAGGAAGACGGGGGCGGTCAACAGATAGGTACGATCCTCTGAGAATTACATAGGCGTGAATCATCAGAGAGTAGGAGACACACACACACATATACGAGACGCACGACCAGAACGAAACGGAGACGCGGGCATTGGAGACCCACTACACAACTCTAAGGTGTGAACAGGTGATGACTGTTAGCAGAACCAGTAAAACAGCTAACTCTACACGACGAACAGCTAGGAGAAACCGAGTGCAGACGCACGTTTCTATAAATGAGCGTGCACATCTTGATCGCGTATACACACAACGCGGGGCGATTACTGCGAGAGCGCACAAAGTTAAGAGACACATTCTACAGTGTGTGATCTGAGAGTGTGTCGTCTGCGAGAAGGTCATGAAAGATACACTTGGCTATCCAGCAGTCAGTCTATGTAAGAGAAGTTCGGCTCGCTACACGACATGAAGCGAGAGGGAGACAGTGCTTGTTGAGTCAGGGATTTCACTGGTATGAAATAGGACTCATGAAGTGGTGGGGGGTATCTATCTCGTATGCTCCTCACAACATTAGCTTATGGGGGGAAAGAGGGACGTGACGGAGACAAGTTGATCTGGGTGGGTCTCTCAGATAGTATTATGTTCGGGAGTAGGCGAGAACGATATGGAGTTCACACGCTAGTAGGCGTAGATTAGTGGTCTTTATTGTTCGGCCTCTGGGCAATAATACGGGTGGGGGGCCAGTAGGTGCAGGGTCAACAACTCGGGATCGAGACTGGTGCGGGTGGTGGGCCGGTTGTGCAATGACTGAGGAGACTCTGGTGGGGGGTTCGAGATTTATAAACAGTTTAAAGCCCACGGGGACGACTAGGACTTTCGTAGGTGATTGATATCAGCGGGTTGGTGTAGATGGCTTGCGTGGTGTGATGACTGGATGCGAAGTTCGTTTTGTGATAGGGCAGGAGAGGTGTACTGTCACGATAGCAGCGGATATTCGGCGAGCGAGTGAGGGTCAGTCCAGCTAAACACGGCGAGATAGTTCCGGGATATTGCCGCGTAGAGCGGGCGAAGTGTGAAGGGAGCATGAATACTTGTAAACAACGTTAGAGAGTGTAAATACAAGGAGCATATTTGAGATCTAGGGGGAGAGTTCATGGGGTGATCCAGGAGTAGTGCGATCTTGACTGATTTATCCTGGGTTATGGAGGTTAGGGGGGGGTAGCGCGAAAATGGCCGAGTGCCGCTGAGTTTTGTGTTGAGAATTCTTGCGGTCGGCGTATTCAGGAGTATATCTGACACAGTGGAGTGAGGGACAGAGGCGGAGTAATAGGGGATATCTAGCGATTATATTCATAACACAAAGGAGTCCAACACCAGGTGGGGTCGGATTCTAGGTTTCCACGACTGTGATATGATGAGAGTGGGTGGGACAACACTGGTGTTCTCTCACAGGTTTTTCTATAGGATGCGCGGCTATCACTTTCATCGTAGCACACATACACACATTTGGTGGGAAACATGATTTCGCGTGGTTCGCACTTTTAGCTATTCACACTGGCAGGGGAGGCGCGTCGATGATGAGTGAACGAGGCTCGTATTGTGTATGATAGTCACACACACGTGTTAGAAGGTGGGGTTGCTTTTTTTGGACGGAGAGAGTCGGAGGAGAGGGGTAAGTTTATTGTGTGTATTGGAGATGGTTCACGAGGCGTGATTGTCGAAGAGCGGGCGCTTTGTGTGTCATGTCAGAGATAGTCTCGGAGGTTATTGAGTCTACGGATATACAGCAGAGGAGTGTGGTGTGCAGTGGTTGCGACTCTCTAAGTACACATTATTCTACCGGGTAGTGCGAACATTAGGATTAGGATGTGGTACATATCTATAGGAGTGGGAGTTCGAGTGTTCGTAGTATGTATCGCAGATGTGTGATGGATTCAAATGTCTAGTGGTGGCGATCTGGAAGGCGTAGAGTGAAAAAGACACAGAGGGAAATACTTGGTATTATACATATTGTAGATGTGTGACAGGTAGGTTCTAAGGGCAAGATTAGGTAGATGGCGCTTCATTATTTCTACATGGTGTGGTTATTCCTTGAGGATATTCTATGGTATGAGAGGACACGTAGAGAGGACACATCGGGGAGGGATATAAAATCTCATATGGTTGGTTAGAGTTCATTATACAATAACTCTACTAAACAGAATAGCGTGAGGGAATATTTACTTAAGTATTAATGACACACTGTAAGATAGTTTTCGCATTTTTTAGCGGGTTACACGTGTCACTTCTGCTGAGCACATTATTTACAAGTTAAACAACAATACAAAATTAGAGTTTTAAGATAGTTAAAACTAAACAAATTAAGCATCAAGCGTGAAAGAACATAAAACAAAGAAGAAAACAAAAACTATTACTTACATGAAAAAAAAAATAAATAAATAAACAAACAAATATGGGGGTACACTTATCTTTTTACACAATATTTACACAAATATGGGATACACTTATCTTCTTACACATATTTTATATTTATGTTTAAAAATAAGTAAATCTATTTTACTATTTAGCTTTGATTACTTCCCACAATTACAACTAAACAGTTTTCACACGTGTTTCTTCCATTTATTACGTCGAAGTGCTAATTATCTTGGTTTTAATGTATATTATGTCCAATACACACCAGTACATAAAAAGAAATTTGAATTATCAATAAAATTTAAATTAATCGCTCAAAGTGTGGATACAATTTTAATAATTCTACATTATTACTGAAAATAGAAAGGTAAGTAATGAGATTAATACCGTAAATATTGAAAATAGATTCTTTATTATAAAGATAAATAATAAAGTAAGAACACGAAAAAATTAACAACTTAGAGAATATAGTTTTTTCTAAAACATCTTATAGAAAACATTTTTTTGTCGATAAAACATTATTCTGATCAGTAACACCATCATAAATTGAAATGTTATAAAATTATATGATAAATATATTCCTCTCTAAAAAATAAAGTATTGGAAAATATGTTTTACAACACATGATTAATTTAATTTTAGAATATATTGAATTGAAATAATAAAATTTTCTGGAGATTGTTTTCCAAGATGTATTCTTGTGTGTTAGTGTGTTGCTAGGTGTCACACAGCTCAATATATATCACGTAAATATGTGTGAATTAATCTGGAAAAACACAATATAGTTAATACTTCTAAACTGTAAACACTTTATGTTTACCAGATGTGAAATTAATATATTATATTGAGATTATATAATATAATATGTTTAATTTCAAACTTTTGGAAGTGTAATTTACTAATATTAAAAAAAGTAATAAGTATAAACATTAGATATCCTGAAAAGAGATGTTTGTTAAGATAAATATTGTATTTTGCTAAATTCCTCTGTGATATATCATTGACAAGCTTTATTGGTATCTGACGCTGCAATAAAATGATCCAAGGAAATTACTGTTTTTGTTACTCAGCAATAACGTGAAGAATAAACACGTCACTAAAATAAATTTATTGGATTTAGAAAGGTTTTTAAATAATATTCGTAGGCTACACTCTCATTATAGAGCCAAAGTATAGCTAGAATATTCCTACCACATTTTCAAACATTTACATATTTATGATTAATTAATGTTTACAATTTGGCTTGATAATGCTTGACCATAAATTATTATTATAACATAGAATAAGCCTAACACATTAGAATACTAAATATTTATGAAATGGTGTTATTGCATTTTGAAAGTTAACTTTTAGTGACTTTAAAAGTGATGTACAGTATAAGTTATATATATCGATCAATAGCTTCTGGTATTCAAGGTACATGTAAACTATCTCTAGTAACAGAAACATCGTTGTACTGGGCAGTTTGAGACGTATGGTTATGAGGAAGCGGGTAGGCCCGTCGTACTCGCCAGTCAAGACGTATGTTATTGGGTGGCAGGTGGGCCCGTTGTACTGGCCAGTCTAGACGTATGTTATTGGGTGGCGGGTGGGTTCGTTGTACTGGCCAGTCAAGACGTATGTTATTGGGAGGCAGGTAGGCCCGTTGTACTGGCCAGTAAAGACGTATGTTATTGGGTGGCGGGTGGGTTCGTTGTACTGGCCAGTCAAGACGTATGTTATTGGGAGACGGTTAGGCCCGTCGTACTGGCCAGTCAAGGCGTATGTTATTGGGAAGCGGGTAGGCCCGTTGTACTGGCCAGTCAAGACGTATGTTATTGGGTGGCGGGTGGGTTCGTTGTACTGGCCAGTCAAGACGTATGTTATTGGGAGACGGTTAGGCCCGTCGTACTGGCCAGTCAAGGCGTATGTTATTGGGAAGCGGGTAGGCCCGTTGTACTGGCCAGTCAAGACGTATGTTATTGGGAGACGGTTAGGCCCGTCGTACTGGCCAGTCAAGACGTATGTTTATTTATTTACGGTTTAAACCATTTACAGAAGAGACAATAAAGTGACAGGCATACATTATGTATCAATTGTGCTCTGTGAGCTGTGTGACTGATGTGCGAACCTAATCTCCCTTCTGCCTTCACTAATGCTTTTTTTTATTTATTAATTTTTTATTTTATTTTATTTTTTGCAAAATTTATTGGAAGGCAGATAAGGGAGTTACAAACATATTTAGTTGTGAATGAAGTGTGCTTTGAAAAAAGTGCAAAATGCTTTTTAATGATAAGATTACTGATTTGTTAATCTACAAAACGATGAGATAATAAATAACTGTGCTAGTGATGCTTTTAAAAAAATAAGAATAAATACTATGTTACTAAATAAGAGATACGAATTTACTATGATAAAACTAATAATAATATGACTAGGTTACTGTGGAATACAAAAGATAAATATACTGAACCACAAAATAGAAATTTAAAAGCTTAACAATCGTAAAAATATTCAAAAACAAAGACTTACGGACTAAATAAGAAAGATAAATACTGAACAAAATAACAAAGTAGAGAACATAACTACACACACTAATTGATAATACAATAAAATAAATATAAACAAATGACTTTACGTTACAGTGTACTAACAACAACCAAGGAAATAACAAAATCATGCAGTGTCCGGTCAATGCCATGCCAAGAGTTGCCGCCTGAAGGCTGATAGGGATGAGCCAAAGAAGTCTACATGTTCCGATTCCGCATTGCCAGATCTCAGCATCCGAGGAACAGGTCCATGGTAACTATAGAGGGTGTAAAAAAGTTTAGCGAATGGCTCCTGCGATCTTGTCCGTCTTGAAGTTCGTAGATCTACTAAGCCGAGAAGAACCGGAGAGTCGACCGCGCCGCCCAGTAGTATGTTATTGGGAGGCGGGTAGGCCCGTTGTACTGGCCAGTCAAGACGTATGTTATTGGGTGGCGAGTAGGTCCGTTGTACTGGCCAGTCAAGAGCTATGTTATTAGGTGGTGGGTGGGCCCGTTCTACTGGCCAGTCAGGACGTATGTTATTGGGTGGCGGGTGGGCCCGTTGTTTTGGCCAGTCAAGACGTATGTTATTAGGTGGCCGGTGGGCCCATTGTACTGGCCAGTAAAGACGTATGTTATTGGGTGGTGAGTCGGCCCGTAGTACTGGCCAGTCAAGACATTGTTATTGGGTGCCGAGTTGGCCCATTGTATTGGCCAGTCAAGACGTATGTTACTGGGTGGTGAGTGGGCCCGTTATACTGGCCTCAAGACATATGTTATTGGGTGGCGAGTGGGCCCGTTGTACTGGCCCAGTCCTGACGTATGTTATTGGGTGGTGGGTGGGGCCCCGTTGTACTGGCCAGTCAAGACGTATGTTATTGGGTGGTGAGTGGGCGCGTTATACTGGCCTCAAGACATGTGTTATTGGGTGGCGAGTGGGCCCGTTGTACTGGCCAGTCCTGACGTATGTTATTGGGTGGTGGGTAGGCCCATTGTACTGGCCAGTCAAGACGTATGTTATTGGGTGGCGGGTGGACCCGTTGTACTGGCCAGTCCTGACGTATTTTATTGGGTGGTAGGTAGGCCCGTTGTACTGACCAGTCAAGACGTATGTTATTGAGTGGTGGGGGGGGGTCCGTTGTACCTGGCCAATTAAGACGTATGTTATTGGGTGGTGAGTGGGCCCGTTGCACTGGCCTCAAGACATATTGGGTGGCGGGTGGGCCCGTTGTACTGGCCAGTCAAGACGTATTTTATTGGGTGGCGAGTGGGCCCTTTGTACTGGCCAGTCGACGTATGTTATTGGGTGGCGGGTGGGCCTGTCAAGACGTAAGTTTTTGTGGTTACTTTCCACACTCAACACACAACTCTAATATCAAACTTCTCAAACATAGAAATAAATTTGAAAGTTTTCTCACCTGATGTTGAGTAAAAAGGAGAAGTTATAAAATTTTAAAATTAAAATAGAAAAGAGAAAAAGAGAACTATGAAAGAGGCTGTAACGAGGTGAGGAGGGAGGGAAGGACTGACGATTGAATGAAAGAGAAATGCAGCCATGACGATATAGCCTTTATTATAGATGGCTTTGGTTTTCATATTAAAAACTTATATATATACATTATACACACACACATATATATATATACTTTCTACAGCAGTGGCATTTTGATCATGATAGTCAAACTTTGTTGAGGGACAACGATCCAAACCCCTATGGCAAATTTAAGAGGACCTCCCGGGTTTGATTAATAACAATTCATACAGTAATATAATTATATAACATGTATAGAATATATACTAGTATATAATGATGACTATGTAAAGGTGATATAAAAACGGGAGACAAATGAATTAAAACGATAAAATAAGAAAAATACAATAATTAAGCTAACATAATTGTATTTTAAAATACATTACACTTTTTAAATCATAAAGTAGAAAAATGATGGTGTAACAAAACGAAAAAAATATTTCTTTTATTTTATTAAAGAGTATCTCGTGTTCAATGCTGTTCATAACCAGAAATAATACCGTATAAATAATTACAGTAGGAATATTAAATGAAGACACATTTAAGTACTTTAGGATGCACTCTCTAGCAATTAAAAAAGTTGTAAATGAGGTGATTTGTCTTAAAAGCATTTTTACTTTAGGCATGCCATATAAGTATCTATACAGATTAATTTTAATATTAAAAGAATTCAACAAAAGCTGCAAGAATACTTATCATACATTATCTAAAAGCTTACAAAATAAGTCTTGTTTTAAATGAATAAAAGCCTTTCATAACCGAAGTGTTTTGCATGTAAATGTAAACATCGTTGTTAAATTCACTGATGTATTCCCAAAAGAAAGGATCTCTTTATGCATCAAATAATTATAATGTTTAAAATCAGTCTTAATTTTTAGAATATTATATTCGTTTACATAGTAAAAATTATGATGAAACAGGAACTTTTCAATGTATTTTTTTAATATTAATCATGCACAATTATATACGGGTGATAGTGAACAGTCCTTTAAATAAATTGTAGTAATTTCCTTGGTGTGAAGTAACAAAAGCACAATACAACCATCAAGTCTAAAATGGTCGTCGTGATTTTCTGCCTTAGGTCCGTATGTGGTTTTTTACAAAATGTTTTTTATATCTCAAGATTTATTTTGAGTTCGAATCCTTCAAATTTGGGCTTCATGTATGACGTTAGTATTCAAAATGAATCTTTAAAATTTCTTTACTGTAACTAAAGCCGTTTCAAGATAACGTCAAATTAAAATGTTTTATGTCTAATTTCCAAGAAACAGTTAAGGTAACAACAAATTTCTCGAAAGTTAAAAAAAATATAGAATTTACCAGACAAATACCAGAATCCTTGTTACCAAAGATTAAATAGCTGATTAATCAAAATATCAATTCTATTTTAATCAAGCAAGGTAATCGCTGGATTTGTCTTTAAATTCTACATTTTTTACCTTTCGACAACATTTGTGTTGTATTCATAGTTTTAATGAAATTTGACATTAAAAATATTTAAAATTAACGCAGTATTGAAACTACCTTTAGTTGGCAGTAAAGATATTTTAAAAGATCATTTACCAACTACATATACATGAAGCCCAAATTTTGAAGTTTATAACACGAAATAAATCTTGAGTTATAAAAACATTTCTAAAAAGCACGTACAGACCGACGACAAAATGTAGACATTTCAGAGAAATGGTTGTGCGGATGTTTTTGTTTGTCATGACCCAAGAACATACCTACACCTGTTTATAAAGGGAGTTCACTACACCCGTATAAAGATTTTAAACATACATCTTTTGTGTTTAAACTTTAAAAAGATAACATTAGACCATACAGAAATAAATATTACATTATACTGTATGTCATATGTGTATATCTTTTGTGAACATATAAACTTTAAAATCAAAAACTATGGAACATTTTGTTAGAAAACTTAATTGTTTATTACGAGATTATAAATTAAAGCATCTTTAAACCCCACAATACTGATACAAGTAAACTTTGGCGAATGAATAAGCCATTTTATAGCCACGCGCAAATCATTATTAATTAAAAAAATAATTTAAAAATCCATACCTACAAGCTAAGTATTATGTTATACATATCATTTTCCTTTTTTATAAACCGTAATATACATAAATCATATAAAAAGCTGAACTTATCCTCTGTTCAGAAATCTTCACATCATGTTGAAAAATAAAGTTTGTAAAATAACTTTTTTTTTCAATTTCTAAGATTTTTAACTTTTTTATTACCACTTGAGCAAAAAGAAACTTCAAATACACTAAATGATGCACAATTTCTACGATGAATAAAAATTGTTATTACATATATATACACTTATTTACAACAGATTCCTTGTTTATTTTCATAAAAACTAAAACCTATGTACAACTTTTTTTAGTCCGAATCACTGGAATTTCTGCCCTTTTCCCTTCTCCCAGAATGTGTAGCCCTCTAGGAATAGTGCTCCAGCTATGTTATAATACATGTGGGATGTATACACCACAGTGCAGCAAGCGACACCAAGAATACACTTTTTTTTTCTTTTACAATTGGCGGTCATTTGGCACAAACAACGACAAGCTCCTTTCGTTTTTCCCCAGGTAAATGAGTTCAAGTAAATGGCCACCAATCTCCCTATTCATTTGGTACATGAGTTGTGTACACTTACCTTTCGACTTGCTAATTGCTACAATTATACTATCTACAAAAACTTCCCTAGATAAATAGGAGCATCCAGTATTTCTATAATATAAAGCTATGAAAAAAATACAGTGTGCGACAGCTGCCCGCCTCGGTATGCACGCGCCCGACAGCCGAGAGTAAGCGCGCTCCGACAGCCAAGACAGGTGCATGGCCTTTGAAAATCGAAATCACTGTTAAACATATTGTTGCAAAAATGACTATATGATAAGAACACTGTTCTTTATAGAACAGCGGGATCACACTGGATTAAATTACCTTTCAATCTATTTTAAACCGTGTTGCGTAAAATAACAGTGAAAAAATACCGGAACGGCTGTGCCCGTCTTTATCAGTTTTACAACACAGATTAATGGAACGGCTAAACCGTTGGCTCATCAGTTGGAGGGTAAATAAATTTCTAGCAACAAGATCAAAATGGAGCTCACATTTTGATCGACAATAATAATTGTAATTTCTATATTGAACAAGCACCACAGTATAAGCATGAGTAGCAGTAAAAGACAGTTCGGCGCCAATGACAGTAATAACTTTGTTTTATAAAGCTTCTAGAACTTTCTGTGACAATCATCTCCCTCCCCCAAATTTGTACAAGGTGCGTAAAAATATGCAAAACATTACAAATATTGGCAACTATATAATTGCAAAAGTTCGCAAAAACAGGCCACTGTCAACTATTGAATTGCGTGAGTGAGTATAGATGGCTTATAGGACAGGGCACATCAACTATATGAGAGGCAGATTACTAAATATGTTTACATTTTTGGATCCTATCAAGGTTTTACCAAACTCATCTCTCAAATCTGTACTATTGTAACGATCACCCTCCCAAAATATACAATTTATATATTTTATTTTCTATTATTGTTTTAATTAATATATTCTAGTTTTTATAATTGAACATTTTTATATAATATAACTCAGGTTATAAAGTGTAGAGATTGTAGGCCGGTCATGTAAGTATAGTCAGAGAATGCTGAGGCAGCAGCGTCAGCATTCCAGGAGTGAATGAGGTCAAGGAAGTTGGGACAGTTAAGGCTACGGCAGAGGTATGTGTTGGGTGAATAATAGAAGTTTTCTAACAGTGCGGACGTACTTTGCAAAGTAATATGTTTTGATGACTATGGTTTTAAGTTTGGTTGAGTTAAATGGTTCATGATTGAGTGTTGTTGTTGATAATATTTAACTATTTTGATTTGGAATCTAAATGAAAACAGTGATTTAGCGTCTAATGAAGAGTACGTTTTTATTCTCCAAGGTCCCGGTGCCTTAATCATCGTGGTGTAGCAGCGGACTAATCGTCATTTATATATATATAATTTTCAATAATCAAAAGATCGGCTGCGTTAATAACAGTGGTTGCATCTGCAGCGAGTGGGATATATTTCGGACCTTGAAAGTGTCGTTTAATCTAAACGATAATCCTTTACGTCTACCGTACTGAAAGTAAGACACACGTGCTAGTGATTGATTGATTTGATTAAGCATCTGTTAAAGTTTCTAAAATTTTCTATTATCAGTGATTTAAGGAAATCCGTGGAGTGACAATAAATATGTGCTGTGAAAACAGTGCATTTAATAAGTTTTATTTAATCATTTAATGAATATCAAAGGACTTTGGTATCCGCCATATTTTCTGCCCATGAGCTCGTTCGACATGAATCGACAACACAAGAGGTAAGCCGAAGCGACGCCATCTTTCAATTTCAATCCAAGGTGACCAATGGAGCAGTAGACTACGGAACTAAGAACTATCAAGCGCTGGAGTCAGTGACAACCGTTACGCACATAGGAACCCACATGCCCATCCATACACATCAAGGCGCTGATTTACATTTCGACTTGTCTAATTGGTGAGAGTCCGCTTTTCACAATATTGCAATATAAAGCATTTCAAGTACGACAGATCAAGAAACATTGGCGTTAGGGTGTTGATAAAAATTTATGCATCCAATAATAACTTAATTAATGTTGTAAATAGTTGTAATATTTGAGTGTGTTGTTTTATAAGTGCTTTGAGGCAATAGGTGTGGGCGTCATTGATTGGTAACTTTAACTGTCTGATCAATCTTAAACTTATTTAATTTAACTTAAACACAAGAAGGGAAAAAAGAATATATGATTTTTTTCTTACTATTTTGAAAAAAAAATAAAAATCCAAAGTGTGCATTTTGTCTATCTACCCACTTTGTCAGGCCACAGCACCTTTCCAGGCACTTGAACTACACTATACTTGTGTAGTTATTAAGATAGTCTTAATTGTTGCATAGCCATCATAGTACAGTAACATTTTTAAATTCATAGGGTATGCCAATGTTTTCATATTCAGTATTTTATGAATCGTTTGATCCTTTGAATTTATTGAAGTTCAGTGTGTGAACATATGAAATTATTTTCTCTCTGATATATATAATAAATTGGAATCGAACTCTTACTCATTTGTTTATGAAAGTTTATCTGTCATAATGTGATGAAATGAGCGAAATTATGGTAATAAGTCCACTGAGAAAAAAAGGGAAATAAATTACTCTTAAGTGATAGATCCCATGATAACCATTTATATAACTATTAGTTACATTAACTTATAAAGGATTACTAGGCTTTTATATTACAGTAGGAGGTTAATTAAGGCTGTACGGTTAATATATTTGTTCATTATATTTTCTTGTTATTATTTTATGGTGTTATTGAGACATAATATTTTACATACTTCGTGCGGGGAAAGAAGAAGTAACGCATACTATGATACTAAGTAGACAGATCTTATTTGACGGACATAGAACAATTAATCCCCTTGTTGAGGATAGCTTGTATTGATTTTGTTAACTTATGCAGCGTTAACAAACGTCCTACTTCAAAGATGGCAGGAATTAGGAATTGATGGTAATGAAGTTAAACTTCAAGATGCCTTTCATGCATTGTCGACTAAGTGTAACAAAATTTAACAAGACAACTTTAGATAAACGGTAGCTCAAGAAACTGTTAAATAAAACCGGACCTGATGACCAGTGGCAATGCGAGGTGACATGACACTTGCCAACAACCGCAACTGAATACACAACGACCATACTTCGATTTAGAATCTCAAGTATCCAACTATGGGGATGGGGAGCGAGCAGACATGGTCGTCGGGCCTTTTTATAGAACACATTAACGAGTGTAGCTGAGAACTAACGGATGGACAGCCCGCACAAAGCTCCAGGTAAATACAAGCTAAAGACTTACAGGAGGATGACGTTTCAATTTGCAAAATATAGAGAAAAAAGTGGTAAGAACGCTATAAACACCTAACGAAAAATATAAGACAGCGTTAAGTAGAAAAGATTTGGTGACCAGTCTCCCACACCCTTACTTACTTCGAACAACTTGCAAGTAATCTAGGCAACTAAATGTGAAACTGTAGAACAGTTTAGCAGACAAGAGTGAAACGGGATTTGTGATAAAACCTGCTAGAAACTACCAGCAATGAGGAATCAATAAGATACTAAGGAAGTGAAGCAGAACTGACGTGTGAGCTGAGCGTTTTACGACGAGTACTTTAAGGTGAAATACATGGCGCAGACAAGATATAAGTATTCCTAAAACATAACGAGAAGCATAACATTGCAGTTGCTTGAAGAACTTGGAACTTAGTACCAGGAGTAGAAGAAGAATGGTCGACCTAGAATTCAAACATGAAGACCCAAACACACTTGCTATTCCTGTAGAAGATCTTGGGCATTATTAGCAAAGGAATTCATTAAGGTATAAAGAATTCTTTGTGAATCGGGGGGTAGGAACCAAGACAACAAGACATATATTGAGGCAATCACAGAAAAAGAAGATGTCATTTAGAAGAGTTTTGCAAATAAAAATCCTCTATACCTTCTTGTCGCACCATCTCATTAAACAAAACTGACATACAAGAACAGACTGCTGAGACAATACACGCTGGAGAGGCGTTGCGCATCTCAGCAATAGACGTGGGTGGATACTGCATGGAAAGAGGAAGATATGTGAACGGAATGGAACAGTCTGAAAACTACAGCGGGCTTCCATGAACGCCCTGTGACAAAACCCCAATCTAAACTAAATTCGTAAACATCGAGAATACTACACAGAGCGAAGAAGTACCACAGCAATAACATATGTGATTCAGAGCTGAATAACGGGAAGAACTAATTGTTGCGAAGGGAACGTGTATCAGTCGAGTGAGACCAGGCTCAGCTAGTTGTTAGACCCAGAGCCCAAGTGTCTTTGTGATAGATAGAATACAGATTACTCAAGACCAACTTTGCACATCACCTGTATTCAAGTAAAGGGAATCACCGGAACCACAATGAAATATAAAGGAATGTGAAAGAAACTCCTTAATCTTGAAAAGTATTAAAATTCCAATGGTACCTTCTGTAGTACTGACTTGCCAAACGATTCAATCGCAATTTTAGGGTTAGATGACGTTCTGAGGTGGAAGAAAGCATTATTGACTTGAGGAAACACTTAGTATGAGAATGGAAGAAAATGTTGCTGTACTTTCTACTAAGAGCTTACTGCATCCTTGACGAATTTTCAGACTGAGTAGGACTTGGAAGAAGTACTTCAAGCAGATCAACAAGTTCTAGATAACAACTGCAGATGTAGTTACTAACTCCACTATTGAAGCAAGAACCGATTCAAGATAGTCTAAATGGCATATTGATAAAGACAAGGAGGTCACTGTGCCTGGCAGATCAGTAGAAGCTAATTACAAATGAAGTATAAGCAAAAGCAAGAAAGAGTTGTTGGAAATTTTTAGAAGAAAAAACTATGATAACGGACCAGCTTTCTATCAATGATCATAGGAAATTCAGTATTAGCTAAGGAGCCTACTAAAAATCAAAATGGACGCGTTCGTCTAAGGTTATCAACACAAGCCTTGAAGAATTAAGTGATTTATAAGAACACACTGTTATGCATATATACAGAACCTCAAATCGACCAGCCTAAGACACTCATAAAAAATTTTTCACTGCTAGAACAGAGATGACAGTTGTCGAGCAGAGAATAGATATAAGCTAGATCTCATTAGATGACTATGTAAAAAGTTAAAGATTTAAAAACAGTGCTCATGAATATACACTTTATTCACCAAGGAGGTATGGATCCTAAGGATTGCTGCGTCCTAAAGTCACACACAAGATAAATACAGGTAGCTACCCACCAATAAATAAAAAGGCGCCTACCGAGTTACCCACATTCCCAAAGACAAATTCTTCCCAGGCAATTTAATACAATAACATTGAATAAAGGAATAATTGTACACTACTGTCTAACAATCACCATTGGTCTCAGCACCTGCGAGGTAGTTATAGTAACCAAAGAAAGCCAGGTCCCATGGCATTGTAGTCACATATCGCCACTATATCGAATGTGTATTGAGTGAACACGCTATAGAGAGTTGAACAAATGCAGCCAATTCCAGAAGTTTATCCTATACCAGATGTACATGAAACGCTTGAATTCCTTAGGTGGTGAGTATTATTTATGGCTCTAGATATGAACTCGGGTTCCATTCAAGTAAGAGTATGCAGAGGATAGTCAGGAGAAGACTTGCATTTAGACACGCCAGATGACATTGCGGGAATATACTACGAATGCCTATAGGGACTATCAACTCACCAGCTGTCTTCTCCAGAGACTATTGGATGCTACCCTTAGCATGGATTGAAAGGAAAAGCATGTTTACCCTTACATGGAACGATATCCTGATTATATAGCCCAGAGTCCTTGAGCAACACGCCCAAAGACCTGCAGTGAAGGTACTTGAAAGGTTTACATAGGATTAATTTAATGTGCCGTTGAGAAAAAATGTCAATGCACAACCTCTGAAATATCATTTCTATGGCATGTTATAAACCAGAAACGGTGTTGAAACCATGCCCTAAGAACATTGAGGCTGTTAAAAAACTTTTCCCAACCTAAAACATGAAGAAAGATGTTAGAGAATTCGAGGTCTGTAGCAGTTCCTATCGCAGACGAAGTATTCACCAATTCTTGCTGATAATAGCAAAACCTCTTACAATTGACAACAAAAGGATACAAAAATTTTGACTGGACAAGATGATTGTAAGAATCTTTCCAAACTCTAAAAGAGAAATTGATATCTGAACCCTCTTTATAATTTATCCAAAATTTTCTAAGACGTTTGATTCTCTCAATACAAGAAGACGTAATCCCAACATACCCAAAAACAGGTGCAGTATTATAGACAAGAAGACTTAATGATAAACGAACACCTATTGCATACTGCCCAAGCAGGCAGTTGAATTCAGCAGAACGCATTAAAAGTGTAACCGAGCGGGAGCAGTTTTTATTTATTTATTTATTTGACATCCAACTGGTTAACAACCAATTTCACACAATAAAAAAACAATATCACCAATGGCAGCTCACAACCATGACACAAATTATAATAATACCTATCTATTATATACATGACTTGAACACAAATAACAATTAAACTAACAAGAATAATACAAAATTATTAATAAGAAAATGAAAACGGAAAACCTAGACAATAAACATACAACAAGATCATAATCATAATAACAATGCAAAAAAATAGGTAAATTCAAATCAATATGACAATAACAAAGCAATAACAACAAAATAAAAACCACAGACAACAAGCGGCAACACGTTGCATACAGTAAATAAAACCTAAACAAAACAAAACAGAAACAGTAAAATAAAAAAAAACCAACATGAAATACATTAACAATAATAACAACATACAAGATAACGAGTATCAAAATAACAATAAACACCACACTGAGTGTTCTGAGCGGCATAACATTTGCAACTAATCAAGTTGCACCTTCCTCTTGAAAAGAAGTTAGCAGACTCCGAAAAAAAGTCACAAGCTTGAAGTACACAATCTTCCAGTCCTCTTTGTAGTCATTGCCAAAGCCACAATGATAAGCCAATAAGCATGGTAGCAGAAAACCAACGGGCACAAATCGTCATAGATCTGGTATTTCTTGGAATGCGTAATCTAACACTCTGCAAAGAGCCCCGCGGACAGTCACCCAAAACCATAGACTCAGCTGAAAAGAAACACCAGGTCACTGACCCATGTCGACCGTCGCTGAAGGGAAGATACAGACATAAAAGTTGTATCAAGTTCTCATGTGGGAGTTCCACGATAGTATGTACCAAGGGCGGTGCCCCAATTATTTCGCATAGCAAACGGAACCTGGGCCCTGTTGAGTCAAATCCACATGACACCAAGTTGATAAGGCGACCACAATGACGGAGTTCATAACAACCAACACACCTGGACAACAAACATCTTATATAATATGACAAGCGATTGAGGTGAAACGAAAAGTGTCTATTTGTTCTGGTTAATAAAACCAATAAGGGAGTATTGCTCTTGAAGGTTACATCCAAGACAGCAATACAGATATTTAGAGTTTGAAGTAAATGAAAACTCCCAAAGTCCCTTACGTAGTTCACCTCTTTTTAGACTAGAATGCCACCAACTTGTAAATCACGAGTAAAAGTAAATGCCAGGCGAGAAAAAGAAACAACGTTGACACTTAGCGACATTCAGCTCCATTCCCATATCTCCCACACTCACCAAAGAAACGATGTGGAAAGCGATTTGCTGTAGGTTCTCCTGTCAGAAATGATGAAACGAACTCTGGTTAAAAATCTTAAGGTCATCAGCAAATAAATGAGAGGTAAGTCACTGATAGTAACAACAGTTGATGTCATAAAATAAACATATTAAGACGAAGCGGTCCTAAGTGGAGAGTCCTTGAGACTCACACCAAAAAAACAACGAAATTAGTTATGAAGTGACCGCCCTTCACACAGATATAACATATAAATTTACGGGGCCATCTAAGGTAGCTGTCCAACCACTGAAGCAGACGACCCGTAACACCATACCCAGTCGAGAGCATAGGCAGCGCGAGCGAATAACCATGATGGACCTTGCTTCAAAAGCCTTTAGATCAAAACTCAAAGAAAGATGCAGTTCTAACGAGGACAATAGTAAGACTCAAATAGCCAGAGGTGACAAATTCTTGAAATTTCATGAGATATTGAGTAGATTTGTTGAAACCGACCAAGAATAAAGCCTGTGTACACTATTTCACAGCATAATGTTTCAAATAAAAATACAGTGTTCTACAGACAAGGCTTTCAAAAACCTTTGCAAGAGAGGACTGTATTACTATTGGTCATATTTTCGCATACTAACCACGAGCTCACCAGATTTTTATAGAAGTGGAGCACAGCATAGTCCACGTCTTGAGTCTAGAAGAGTGGAAAATTCCTGCACGAAAGTCATGGCATTAAAGATGTATGGCCAAAGTGGACAGCCAAGTACTGGCGCACAAAACTTAAGCAACACAAGGGCTGGAATAACGTCAGGGCCGCACTCTTAGTTGTGATCAAGCAAGCTTCACGGCCTGGACCTTGAACATCAGTTGCCGAGACCAACAGAAATTTACTGAGATAATGGATTACTGCACGCCCACAAACAAAGTAGGTCACTGGAAGATCCGTCCCGCAGAACACAGAAGAGAAGTGGCGATGCAAATAATTCACATTTTGATAAAGTGAGTCATGAGCTCAGAAACAATCCAGATGTCAACCCTAGAGTGCGGCAATACACACAAAGGTATTCTCAGATTGTCACCACATAGACAGTCCCATAAGCATTATAATATTTGTAGATGCACTGTCTTCATAACAACCTATGTTAAGTAATATAATAATAGCATTGAGATAGCATCAATGTTTCTTACCAGTCACGTCTCAAACTACGAAACACGTTCCAGTTCATAAATAGAACCAGTTTGATTAAATTTCCATGGGCAAACATTTTCTGCTAACTAGTATCCTTAACTCAGCTAGTAACAACCACTTTGGAAATTTTTGATTATTGGTGTGATACCTTCTTATAGGTGTGTTTTGGTGGATTCTAATGAAGAAATAATTATCAACAAAAATTAGTAAAAGACGTATCAACATCACTAATATACCTCAGCAGACACGGTAACTCATCTCATTTGCAGTAGATAAAAAATCCGATCCATATTACAGTTCCGAAAATTCTGGAATTGCATTTATGTACCATAGCATATGTGTAAAATAGGCTAACTGTGATAGATATATCAAAGCTGGTGATGCCTATCTCAGGGACGAGAACATCAATAAGCTGGCATAACAAAAATCGTTTCAGAAAATCGAGGAGAACACACAAGATCCAGGATACACCACAATACTTTTGTAACATATATGCGAACCTGCTTGAGGTCAAGGACTGCTAAAGATCCATCATATAGCGAGATGATTCGTCACAATCACGAGTAACGTGCAGACCAATCGGTTATAGGTGGGGCAAATTAACAATCATCCCCCATCAGCAGAACCCTATCATTTTCACCACTGAGATACCAATTACCCTTCCTCATCCGCTGACAAAGGTTGTGGTAAGACCCCGACAGAGTGTTTTGATTGGAGAGGTAGTAAGCACAAGCCACTCACTAAGGTGGGCCATGACATAGTATCACATTTACGAATACACTTTCTCAGTATAATTAATAGAAGGTGATAAGGGTCCAACAAGTCTAGTGAGTAGTACACCCCAGCAATAAGACATCCCCCAACCACTTCTAACTTTCATTACAACTGTTTGTACAGTAGCGATCGCATCTAAAAACATTATAGTTAAACACATTAGGCAGTAAGTGTGGGCAGTCACGTAATTTCAGGTGTTCGCTATATGGACGATCATTCTCTCTTTATCCAGATCATAGTCCAATAAGATGGTTATTATCTTGAAGGATACCATCAAGCAGACCCTTAACACGAGTTGGCCCTAAAAGTTAGCTGAATATGAATTATAAAGTTTTCCACAAACCAGGAGTCAAAAATAAGAATGCTGTAAATGTTATGAAGCCGGGTAGGTGTACAAAAATACTCAGGAGAGCTTGCCCTTGATAGATTTAGATGCGCTATAAAAGAAAAACAGAGAATTAGACGAAGAGTGCCAAAAAAAAAAAAACAACATAAGAAGGTAATCCCAAATTTTAAATTAAGCCCGAAGGAATTATTTTACTTTCAAAGAAAGAGAAAAGAATTGATTATCAAATCGCAAAAGACCTTAGAGATAAAGTAAATGCATCTTCCACCACAAACACCTAACAACTTGCAACGACATGGCGAGTATTAAGTAAGACCTTGTGAGAAATCCAAGAAGGTTTTATATAGTTCCTAAGATGAAAACAGATGGTAACCTCTTCGTTCGCATCATGTGACTCAGAGAGTCAACAGAAGAACGTGACTAACGGCAAGAAGAGAGTACCCCTTTAGGAAGAGTTCAGGAGAATGCAGATTTGGATATAGAGTATCATTTGATAATTGGTTGGACCCATGTACCGTGTCCTTTATCAAAAAAATAGATACACCTAACTTTTTCGATCGTTTCATGTTCAACCAGATTCGAGAATTTTATACCATTGCCGATCAAACAGCAGAAACTATAGCTCGTTGCTTTTGTTCAAAGAGTTATAACAAAGTTCGGAATTCCCTTTTGAATTATTAACTGATCAGGTAAAAAACCTTTCACCTCTGAACACTTAATTCAGCATACATGTGCAAATTATTAAAATCAAAAAGACTCAAGACAACTGCCTATCATCCTATGCAGTAATGTGTAGAACGGAAAGACAGTAACATCGAACTATTCCGAAAATGCTCAGCCACAATTCGTCAATAATAAGTCAGCCAGACACGGGACGAATATCTTTCCCCTAGGTGTTTTACATGGCTTACAACATCACAGGTGCATGATTCCACAGAGAATCTCTCAAATGAATGGAATATGAAAAGAAATGAGGACAACAAACCATGGAAGCTGACCTCCTCCACATCACAGAACTAATACTGATGTCAACGTAGATGATGTTGAGGATCTAAGATTCAAGATTATAGAATTAGTTTAGAAGAAAATAATCCCAAATACTGTCAGGATAAATGCTAAAAAAACTACAACAAGAAACAGTACTATAATAAATCAGATTAAGAGCATATCAAGTGGACAACTGGTTGTATCTTCATGTTCCACAACTCAAGACAAAGGAAGAGACTGAAGCAAGTTATCTAGGCTTTGGAAAGGCCCTTACAAGATTGATCAAAAATAAAATCACAGCTTAAATGTAAGTGTTTAAAAATAAGAGGGCAGAGACTGTCACAGTCCAGTGTGTACAGAATCCAAGCCAGTAGTGAGCTCAAAAACTAACTGTGGGATAATATCTGAAAACAGTGTGTAAATGAAGAACCGATAGAAGTGCAAGAAAGTACTTAGGATTCGAGCCTGAAGAAGGAAACTGAACAAGATGAAATCCCAATAGATGGAAAGTCAACAACTATCAGAATTATATCAGGAGCTCCTATGAGACAAAGCCAGAGAAAGAAGAATTCCAATGAGGTTTAATGACTTTGAAACTCTGAAAACTAAAGGAAGCATCAGAATAAATAAGGAAAAGTAGGATTCTTGAGATATCCATATCTTCTACTTTTGTTTTAACAGTAAGAGGAGAGCAAGAGAAAAAATATATATGTATTGAAATCTTCTGGACAGTAGTCACTCAGAGAGCTAATGACAAGCCCTTGACTGTGTTGTAATGACATGGTTGTTAGAATGTGAGCGAATGCTGACTGTGAATGGGGTTGGAAGGAGTCAAGAATGACCAATTCTAACTAGATCAATAATGAAATTCCAAATGTCTGAGTGCCTATCTGAATTATTGAATCACATAGTGTTTTTGTTATCATCCGTTCTACAGTAATCAAGAGATGCATAAATGTGTAGAATAACAAACTTATTTACATTGCTAAATATATTAAATAAATAAAGTAATAAATATGTGAATATGAAACAAATTGTAGAATGATGTACTTTAAAGATGAATCTTGATGAATGACAAGTTAACTACTTAGTAAGAATAATAGAATAATCCAAAGTTAGACTATAATTATTAATAGACTCAATTAAAAATGTATAATAAAGGTAGGCTACAAGAATAAGCTCATTAAACAATCATTTAGTTTTAACAGGGGGTTTTGTCAATAATTGTACCAGTGGTTTATTCACTTTTTTTCATAGGGAATTGGATACAACGAAACTCCTTAAGTACCTAGAAAAGCTTACACCTATACTCAAATAACTCACTCCCTTCTATTACAAATAGATAAATAATTGGGTTTCACAGTTAAGTCTAACCTTGTAAATATAGTATTAAACTTATGTTTAAGAGAGTCTTAATAGTGTTGTAACTAATGAAAACAAAATTAGAGAATACGGTACTCAGAACTAATCTTAAATTGGTTCTGGAAATTTACAAACACTTGTACTCAAATTTGTGTGACGTTTAGTAAAGGAAATCTAAGAATATTTTCTTCAAAGTTGACAACTATAATCTCTTATCAAAGAAATGTAAACTTCAATTCACCTACCAAAGATTGATACCAATGAATAACACATAACTGAATCTAATCTTTACTGTAACCCAAATATACTAAATTTGAGACTTTTTACAAACCCTTGATAGTAATTAAAAGTATACTGGATGATGACTCTGAGAGATGAGATAAAGCAAACTCAGCTTTTAAACGTCCACAAGACAACACGTTTGAGAAGACTTGTTGTATCATTAAAACGTTTAACTCAATATATATATCTATAGTTTTACCCTACAAGTGTTTGTTTAATTGTGTACTGCTTGGACTTTTTATCATGTCATGACGAGAAGAGAATTGTTGTAACCAGAGAAACCCCTCCACCACACAACAGAGTACAGGCCTGACAGTTAGATGCCAATAGAAGGATCTCCCTTGCTGAAATTTCACACACAGAGCCTCCTTATACAGATTCCAATCACCAGACTCCAAAAACTGATTGCATGGTAGCAATTTCTAAATGTTCTACAACAAATGTTAAGTGATTCATATTGTGACATCACTAGCGTGGAATTAATTGTGGACAACTCATATCTTGCTCTGTTGATGTGCTAGTCTGACTAGGTTATAAATTTTTGATTACTCTCTATTGTCATTGTATTTTTTATTGATAACTTTGTATAAGTGTTTTGTGAATTTTAAAAGACATTTATGGTTAACATATTAACTGTTATTAATTATTGTTTCTTGTTAGTTTCATTCAAAAAAATTTGTCTAATAAACTACCTGTATGTTGTTAAGAAGTTGATATTTATAATAGTATTATTTTAAATTTTTCACATGTTAGTATTATGTATTAGGATTTTTTGACAATGATGTTTTTTGCGGTTGATATAATTTAAGACTTCGGTTTTATTATAAAATGTTGAGAACTAGTTATAAAATGTCTATAAACAATACCTAAGCCATTATTTTGACATTGTTATTTTTCTTATGTTAATGTTAAAGTAATGACCTATGTTAGAATTAAGAAAGATTTAATTTTGTAAGAGCCATCTTTTCTTTGACTATCATCATGTTTTATTTGGCTTATGATCTTAATGTTAAGAGGGAATTGCTATTCTGTTATTTTGCACTGGATAACGTATTCTGGGAACCATACATAAAGATCATGTCCATATATTATTGATGGATTGGACATATCTTTTCCGTGGGAAAGAGTGATGTAACGTTCACACTCTCCATAAAATACAATTTATATATCTTATTTTATGATTTGTAATTATAATATTTTAGTTTTGTATACATTGAACATTTTTATATAATATAACTCGGTTATAAAGTTAGAGATTGTAGCGGTCCATGACAAGTAGGCCAGTAGAATGCTGAAGGCAGCAGCGGTCAGCATTTCCTGGAGTGGATGGAGTCAAGGAAGGTGTGCAGTTTTGAGGCTAGGCTGAGGTATGTTGTTGGGTGAATAGAGAGAAGTGTTCAACAGACGCGGGAGTAATTGCAATGTATTATGTTTTGTTGTATTTGGTTTTTAAGTTGGTTGAGTAAAATGGTTCATGATGAGTGTTGTTGTTGTAGTAATATTATTAATTATTTGGATTCATTAATAAAACAGTAATTTAGTACATGAAGAGTTAAACGTTTTTATATTCACAATCCAAGCACCCGTGGCGCTAAATCACACGTGGTGGTGGCAGCGGACTATCGATAATAATATATATAAATTTAATAATCAAAAAAGATCGCCGAGTTATACTATGCTTACATCCACCCTATACAGTAGTGCAATACTTGCGTGGGTGATGATTTATAAAAGTATACTTTCGCCTATTGAAATAATCCAAAAGATGAATAAATAAAATCGCCCGTGGTAAATCTGATGTTAGCCCTACATGAAGTCTTTTTGAAGAATTTACTCCAGTATTTACTGAGCGACACTCAACTCTTTAAATAAACTCTTAAAAAAACTCTTAAAAAACACTAGAACTCTACTTTCGGTTTGTTAAAAAAAAAAAAAAAACAAACAAGCTTTTAGCCAAACCCATACACATTATTACTGAAACAAGATATACTGTAAATAACAGGTTATTTAATTCCATAAAATATATAAAGCAGTATTAAGCAAAACTTCTTCCCAATATATATTCCTACCTTACTTTGTTTCAAAATTACCAATCATTTGAAGAATAGTAAAAACACAACAGTATTATATAAAATAATAAAAACCTGGTTAATAAATGGTTAGTGGAGACTGGCCGGCAGTCAGATTGACAATTATCCGATATATTCTACCTCGTTAGAAAATGTTTTAGGAGTTGTGGAGTGTGACGGTGCGTGTGGAGTTTGCGCATGTGTTGGGGCGTGTAGAACATGTGAGCTGTAAATGTGCGTGTGAGTTAGAGTGTATATCTCAATTCGTCTCAAACATAACCCTATCTTGGTAATGTCATTGTTGTTGCTCCATCATTTAGAATGTATGGTGTGGTATTATTTACAACCGTATAAATATATTTATAGATAAATATAAATTACTAAAAGAAGTCAAGGCAAGTAAGTGATCGTTTAGTGCGCTCTTGGAGATGAACTGGATACCACCTGTGGGATCTCTATTGCCACATTTGGCCTGTTTAAATATAAAACATTATATTGATTTGAATGGAAACAAATAAAGTAACTTGAATTGAATTACTTAACATAAAGTATACATTTGCCCTCTAAATACGTTCAGACACTCAAGCTAATTGACTGTACAAAAATTACCACTTTTACATATATTCAGCGTCCGTAATAATCTTGTTTTAGCATATATTGCAATTCAGGATTAATTATTTCAGAACAAGTACCTCAATGTCGTTGATAATTATAATTCTAGGGAGCTAACCATTACTCGGCTTTCTTCAACAGACTTATTTCTTCGGTATTGAATTATTCAGGGCAAGTCAATATATCCATCTTCACTAAAAAGCAAAGTCAATGAATTATAATGGGTGTTCATACATTTTAGATAAATTATAGTGTAATTAAAAATGTAAAATTGATAAAATCTTAACCTGTATTCAGTATACGTCTGTGACAATAATTTAAAAACAGATAACTTTTGGATTGAACCAGTAGTTAACCGATTAGGAATGTCTACAGTAGTTTTAGTTTTTCATTTTGTTGTAATGGCTTCAGTACATTTTCAATAACAAGTACACTACATTTTAAATATTACCATACAATGAAAATATATATATACTATATATACTATATAATAATATAAACAATATGCTTTTTACAGATATTTCTATAACAATATATACTTTAATTAATAAAGAATAAATTAATATATTCTTCAATATGTTAAAACAAATTTTAAGCATTATTGGTTTTTTGAATATCTTAGCACCGGTAATATATAAACAATATTATGTACACAACATATATATTGATGTAAGTTTAATTTGTTGGAACTTGTGGTGCATCATAATAACCAAAAGAATAATAACAATCAATATTAAATATGAAAATTCAATCCCGAAGGAGACCATAATTTCAGTCCAAACCATAATCAATGGTATTGACATTAGATATGCACTAAAATATAAACAGGGTGCTGTTAAAATTGTAGTAGCCAAACTATGGGATCATGTCTAGACATGAAACAAACCAAAAATGTCCTAGACAATAAAAGCCAAACAAAAAATGTTGCCAATAACAGCAAGGTAGTATCTCGCCTCGTTATCCCGTCTGATCTGAATGTTTATTATTTATTATATTAAACACAAAATTAATTATAGAACCTTATAGGAGTACACTAAGTTTTTAATAAACCATTTGACAAATTTGTTAATGAAATTGTAGGCCTTCTTTTAATATATTCAGTTATGACTTATAACCCATGATATGGTCCAAAACCTTGTGACGTAAAATGTAAATGAAGAACAAAACCAACCATAAATAACTCAAATATGCACCTTGCTGATAAATAAGATTGGAAAAGGGAAACAAATTGCAATGTGCAACAATGCATCAATAATATTTATTACTAAATTATAATTACACAAACAGTGCTACGAAAAAACACGTTCCAAACATCGCAATAACAAGTCTCAAACATCTCAGGGAAATGACTCCCAAAATAATCCAATTCTAAATTCCATTTCTTTCTTCCAGCATGTTACGCTGCGCTGCCCATAAATCCTTGGTCAGTTTAATTCCATTGACAATTTTCCACAGGTGACCGCACAATAAATAAGCCGTTTCAGTAAGCTCGCATACATACGAACACTAATGGTGTAATGTCAGGCCCGGGAGGCCAAGGTAACATGTCCATCACAGTGCTATTCGTATTTTCTCCAACATGTCCACACCAGATCTTGCATCCTCATGTGAAAAATGTATCTGAGCGCACCACCATTTTGGTACCAACAGCCTCCTCCTTATTTGGTAATGGGACATCATCCACAACTCGAGCAAGAACATATTTCAAAAATACTTGCATAGACGAGATTACTGAAGCGATGCTGCTTATTCGAGGGTGAATGACTGTGTCTTTAAATTAAATCTCCTCTTGAGGAAAGTGGTTTTATCCGAGTCTGTACCTCAGAACAGTATTTATAGAATCAGCCAGCGTGATTGTTACTTTGATCCAAAACCGAATGGACAAAGTTGTGAGAACGGGTCGTGGGTAGTCAATGATCTATTGAAAGTCGAAACGGTAAAGTTATTTTCATGAAACCATTCCACACAGCTGTCTGTACTACGTCGAAGAAAACTATAAACACTCGAGTTTTGAAACATCACAGTAAAGAAAACGAATTAACACTAGTAAAATACAAATGAAATTTAACATTTTCCTTGTTTTATTCCCTGAGCATATTAGAGTATATGAAGAACAATTTTTATCTTTAACAGTTGTTTTTAATCACGAGTAGAATAAAAAAAAGAGTGGAGATTTCTAACGCTCTTTACTGAAACGTCGACTTTAAAAATTTTTACGATAAACCCTCTGGTCAGATTAAGTTGAAACTTTAATAGTCCTTTATCAGACTCCTATGCTAGAGTTTTATGAACTTTGATTAATAAACAAAAATGTTTCTTATGGATACAGAAAAACGTCCTTTTTCTAAGGAATTGATAGGGCCTACGAAAATCAAATTAAAACTTCAGATTTGTAACACTCAAAATACCATTATTTCACCTTGAGCAGTACCCATCTCACTTGCAATATCATGTGTGCTTGTAAGAAGGACATCTTTAAATCTTTAGAACTTCATATTCCTCAAATATATGCGTACGGAAAAGTTTCTTAGATCGCCTTAATCTAACTTCTCATACTAGATTACATAGTTTTCCTTCATCGATGATGTACATGCTTCAAAAGTGAGTGGTGTTGGGGTATTGTGTGCCTATTAGGATACAATTCCTGAAAAATCCTTACAGCTTTCTCTACCATTACCTCTGGTGTCTCCATATTTTTTAAGTGAATATCAGTTAATTCCTCAACGTTTACATCTTCTCGATTAAAATTAAATTATTGATAAATTGTTACACAATGAATTACGGGCTACAGCTCATGGAATTTGCACAGCGAACTCGAATATATACAGGACTCGATATAGCATATCATCAGTTAGTCTGAGTGGAATCTTCGCTCTTCTGACCTCGAGTACCACAAAACAGGTTTTCAGGCGACCATAAAATCTAGATTCATAAGACTTGTCAAATCAAGGTATTACATTTTTAAGCATTAAGATAATAATCGAAAAAAAAGTTGGTTCTATACAATTGTTAATTGTATTATTAGCTTTTACCTTCTGACATTTTTACTACTTAAAATGTATATTAAACGGACGGATAAACAAAGGGAGAAAAACCATACTGTTAAGAACATTTTTGTTTGAGTTTTAATGTCTAAACGTGATCCAAAGTTTGGCTACACAATTTTAAAATACATCCATTATACATGTCATACTAAGCAAATATAATTGTACAGTAGTACAAGACAACGTTCGTCCATAAATCAATACACATACCAGATATGAGAAAGATTTTGTTAATCTCTGAAAGTGTATAAAGTGAAAAACAGGTATCGACATAGAGTGGAATGGAAACTGCACAAAGAACAAGAAATAACAGTTGTGTTCATTATAAACCAGCAATGGTGTAAAATGTTTAAACATGCAAAGGGAATGGAAATGAAACTGAACACAGACAAAAAACAACAGTTGAGATTAATTATAAACCCAGCATTGTGATAATATGTGTAAACAACGCAAAGGGAAGGGGAATGGAAGACAGAACAATAGACCAGAAACAACAGTATTTTCTGTTCATAATAAAACTCATCATAGAGAAATATAATTGTAGAACACACGCAAATGGGAAGGGACGGAAGACTGAACAAAGACAGAAAATAACATTTGTGCTCAATATAAACCAGCATTGTGTGTAAGATGATTAAACAAGAAACAGGAAAGGGAAGTGAGACTGAACATCAGACAGACACACACCACTGTCGCTCATTATACACCGCATAGAGTGTAATAATTGAAAACAAGCAAAGGAGAAGGGCAGGGAGACTGGACAAAGACAGAAATAACCCAGTTTGCTCACGAAAAACCACAATGTGTGAATATGCCGAGTAAACAAAGTCAAAGGAAAGAGAAGGGAGACTGAAACAAAGACAGCAAAATAACAGTTGTGCTCATTATCAACCAGCATTGTATAATAAGTGTAACCAAGCAAAGTCAATGATGAGACAGATCAATAATTAAATTGAACATCCACAGATCTGTCCGTTCCATGTCGCAGAACCGACGGACAAACAGATTTATTAAGTTCTAATGGTTAATGACGCCAACAGTAAAAAAATTAGTAAGACAATTATTTGTAAAATGAAAAAGTTATAAGACCAAATAATTGGCGTAAATAATAGGAGCGAAGAGAGCCTTGACAACCTAATTAGAGCTTGTTTCTTTCTATATATTAACTGTAAATCAAATAGATCATCCCCATAAATGAGGGGAAAAATAAATAAATTATAAAATTTTGGTGTTAAGATTTTACTAGAGCGCAAATTGTCAAACACCAAAAAGCGAAATAGATAAATAGGGCCGTCTCATATAGGTGACTAAATAGGTTAAATCGAAAATGCGTACAAAGAAATAATTACCACTGATACAGTGTTATAGAGAGACCTGAAAGGATACCACTAAACAACCATGGTCCTGTTGGAAAGGAAAATGAATAGAAGGATTTGTATCTTTCATTATAAACCAGCATAAATAAGATATACATCATTATAAACAAGTAGTAATTTAAAAAAGTTTAGGAAAAATAACTGAATGTTGAACAAGCCATGCAAAGTACTAATATTACGTCTAGCTATTTCGTCACGGTCGACGGTCACTTTTATCATAGCATATTGTGAACCTACTGAAACGTGAACACGGCGCCATGCGAAAGTACAAACATTACGTCTACTATTTCGTCACGTACATTTATCCATAAGCATATAGAACCTACTGAACTGTGACAGCCATGCAAAGTACTATATTACTCTAGCTATTTCGTCACGTCAATTAACATAGCATATTGAAGCCTATGAACTTTGACAGCAGCAAAGTAGCTTTTTATTACGGCAAGCTATTTCGTGTCACGTCATTATTCATAGGCATATTGAACCTACTGAATAACTTGTGACAAAGCCATGCAGAGTACTATTATTAAACGCTAGCATTATCGTCACGTCATTTATCATAGGCATATGAACCTACCTACTTAACTGTGAACATGCCATGCAAAGTGCTATTATTGACGGCTAGCCTATTTCCGACACACGAGTCATACTTAATCATAGCATATTGAACCTACTGAACTGCAACAGCATACCAAAAGTGCTATTATTACCGGCTAAGACAATTTTCGTCACGTCAAAACATTTACATTAGCATAGTTGAACCATACGAACAGTGACAGGCCATTGTCAGAAGTACTATTATTACGGCAGAGCTATACGTCACGTCATTTATCCATAGCATAATTGAACTACAGAACTGTGACACAGCCATGCAAAGTGCGATTATTACGTGGCTAGCCTATTTGCGTCCACATCACTTATCATAGCATAATGAAACCTACTGAAACTGTGACAGCCATGCAAAGTGCTATAATATACGCGCTAGCTATCCGTCACGTCATTGATCCATAGCATATTGAACCTACTATGAAGCTTTATAACCTCCCCGCAAAGATGCTATTATTACGGTGCTCAAGCTATCTTTCGTCAAGTCATTGAATAAAGAGAACTTAACTGTGACAGCCATTGCACACAGTACTATTATTATCGCGCAAGCTATTTCGCTCACGTCAATGATCATAGCATATAGAACCTACTGAACTGTGTGACAGCCATAACAAAGTACTATTATATAACGGCAATCTATCTTTCGTCACGCCTTGACATAGCATTATTGTAACCTACTGAACTTGAACACGTCCATGCAAAGTTGCGTAAATTATTACGGCTCACTATTTCGACACGTCATAGATCATAACAAGCATATTGAACCTACTGAACTGTGACACAAGTAGGCCGTTGCAAAGTGCTATTATTACGGCTAGCTATTATTTTCGTCACGTCATTTATCATAGCTATTGAACCTACTGAAACTGTCTGACAGCCATGGCAAAGTGCTATTTATTACGGCTAGCTATTTCGTCAGCTCATTGATAAAGAACTGAACTGTGACAGCCATGCAAAGTACTATTAATATACGGCAGCTATTTCGTCACGTCATTGATCATACATATTGAACCTTACTGAACAGTGACAGCCAAACAAAGTACTATTATTACGGCAGCTACTTCGACACTTGTTCCATTGATCATAGCAATTGAACCTACTGAACTGTGGACAGCCATGCAAAGTGCTATTATTACGGCTGAGCTTATATTCGTCACGTCATTGATCATAGCATATTGAAACCTACAAACTGTGACAGCATGCAAAGTCGCTATTTATTAACTGCTATCTATTTCCGTCACGCATGTGGTCATTGATCATAGCATATTTGAACTATCATGACCTGTGACAAGCCATGCAAAGTGCTATTATTACGCGCTAGCTATTTCGTCACGTCATTGATCATAAGCATATTGAAACCAACTCTATCCTAGCACGTTTGGCCTGTAGGAGGAACTCTGATGTCAAGGCGGGAGATTCAACAGAGTTCAACATTTAAAACTGTCTGGTTTCTAATGGCAATTTATTAACTAAAGGAAAGATATATTCAAACTCGGTTTGTGTGAGAATTTGAGTACTTTCTTAGAAATTCTATTTCGATCCTTTGGTCCTTAATCATATATCGCACTATAATTGATTATCTAATCTACAACAATTAATATCGACACCCAAATCTATATAATCGTTGCTTTGATATTAATGAAGCAAAAAATTAATAGAACTAAATGAAAATAGTTTTATCAATGAAGTAAATTGATACTATCATAGCAACCTTCACCTCTCAACCCACTCAAGTGCCAAACCATCATCAACTACCTCGGCCTCCACCATTCGGCCCCAACATAGGCCCTACAACTGAAATAGAGTAATAATAAGGTCAGAAATATGTACAGTTATAGGGAATTTTTCTTTAACATTTTTTTTGATATATTGGCTTTATGACCAAGCAGATCATTGATTTAAGAGATCAATGTACTTTAGTTTATTGAAACTATAATTATACAGAGACAATACGTTTCCTAACAATAATTTTTCAGTGTTCGTTCCACACAACCAAGCCGAATATAGGCTCACAAGTTAAATATGTAATGGTGGTGGATGGAAACCTTGCAATAGTCCACGGAAGCACAGGCCGCCCATTTATTGGATTCTGTTACCCGTTGCGGAAACTATTTAACCCCTCATTAGTAATTGTTGCTACTGGTCTGTAACATTATGAACTCTTGAAGTAATTGTTCAAATTAGTATCAGGTACACGTAAAACATGTATTGTACTTTTTAGTCTAGGACAAACGCTCTTACGGCAAAAATGGGAATTGCGCATTTGTACATTAACTGACGAGACTTGGAGAAGTGTATGTATACAACAGTTAGTCAGAGTGACCAATCAATCTTATTGTGTAGGTGCCCTTGTTTAACCCCATTCCTAGGAAATATAATGGTGGGGGGGGTGTGGATCCTCCCCCGAAATGTTACACAGATAAAGAAGAACGGAAAAATATGTTAAGACATGAACGAATCATGCACATACTTTCCAGCAAGGTGGGCTGTCATAATGTCATGTTAAATTCACAAGTTTAAAGTAATTTTTACAATACCCGTTATATATAGCATTGAATATCATTGAATAAACATTCATTAAGAACTAGAAGTTTCTAATTTTATTCAGTAGCTTGAATAAAATTTATATACGCACATGGATAGCCATTACGGAGTGAGGCTATATGGGCAACTTGCCCGCCGATCGCTCAAATAAACGGAGGATGCGACTTACGGATGATATATTACTTTTCACATCACAAATTAACACCAGGCGAACGACCTAACGGTGTCTTTCACAAAATAACCTCAGTTTAGCAGCTTTGATATGATCAAGAGAGACAAATGTACAAGCAGTGGTCAACTCGACTCATACTAAAAAGAAAAGGCCACAGAAAGTGTATGGGCTCATCACAAAATCTCAGAAAGGTTAACAGAAGTGTATGGCCTCACCTAATCTCCAGAAAAGCATTTACTATGGGCGATCAATACTATTTTTTGTGTCCTAAGAGAAGATAAGAGCGTTTTTAACTTCTCAGAATGCAATTTAGACGTCTCCTTTCGTCCAGAGCTCGACTGGCGATACGCCCAGACCATGGTCCCTAGCCAGTTGGCATCAATGTGTTCTAGATCTGGCCGTATGACCCACTGGCGAAGGTCCGACTGCGTATTATTAAAAACATATAAAATCATTAAGGGGAGTTTTTCTAAAAAAAACAAAAAGTGTAAAGTTGACTACAACAGAGAAAAACGTTAATATTTCGGGTAAGACACACATTTAAGGTTCCCGGACTAAGATAAACAAATATTGAACTTCACTAAAATTTGAAAAATTCATAATTAATAGAATGTACAATTAAACGAGGAAAACAATGTGCGCCTTTGTATATATCACAGGCTATACTTTATTTTCTTTAGTAAAAACACCTCTAAACTCGAATACACATAATTTCTGCATCGACAATAAGTACTGTTGACGCCGACAGGGTGAAAGTCTGACGTTCTAGTTCGAGTTTTCAATCGTGACAATGAAATTTAAGCTAATAGGATTTGGTTATAAATTTTCCCCTAATTAATTAATATATTCTTCCACAGGCAAAAGCGTATTTCTTTTTAAATAATACCCATATCGAACTACGTATGTGGTTAGAAAAAATACAGCTGAGAAACAAAATTGAAAAATACATTTCATTTTTATTTGTTGAAAAATACTGCGTTTTTAATACTCTCGATATCGAAAAGTGTATTCCATGTCCAGTTCCCTAAAATGTTGAAGACCCCCGAAACAAAACAAGAGTCTCTTGTTTTGTTCTTTTGTTGCAATTTAAACTTGATTGCAATTTTTTATGTACTTTAATTATGTATTGACCTGTCCAATTGCATGAAACAGCCATGAGTTTAACGGATCAATAAATTGCTTATTGCTTATTAACCTTTTATTGTAATAAGCCACTAGAACACACAACATTACTGTTTATTAATAATATTAATAACTACACAGTGGCCAAGACTGGAGAGTTCCGATGTTATTCGCAACATCCGAGCGTGTGCTCCCTTGGATGGGCACCGACTGAGCGATCCCGTCCTTGCCACGCTGCCCGGTCACTGGTGGAGGTTCGGAAGTCACCCTTTAACCGTTGGTACCCCATGGTCAGTATAGATAGAAAGGGATTCTCCCTAACTCGCCTGTAAAAAAAGGATGATCTTTACAACTACTTCTTTTTTCGTACTTTTTACTCACACAAGGTCCTGTACGCCATGCTGAACTATGCCAGTGAAGGGTCAGTGGGTTCTTCAATTTTTTAAAATCTAGATTGTATTGCACCTCAATGAAGATGCAATATAAATAAGGAAACCTGAAAATAAGACTGATTTCCGAGTTCTTTAACGTGATTACGTATAGTGAAAAACAATAAAAGTTCATGAAAGGATTGTGAA
The DNA here is from genome assembly GCA_035578905.1 of Stictocephala bisonia. Lineage (NCBI taxonomy): Eukaryota > Metazoa > Arthropoda > Insecta > Hemiptera > Membracidae > Stictocephala > Stictocephala bisonia. The sequence continues at coordinate 35,491 of JAQJVL010004718.1, forward strand.
TTGTAGACGGAAAACGAACCCTATAAAGTGTAGCGAGTCCTATAGAAAATCTAGGGATTATTGAGAAATCGTGCAGCCAACGAATGAATGTGATATATAACAAAATTATTAACTTTAGAAATTTATTATCGTCCGTAAAAAAATTAACATAGTTAGTTTTTGTTTAGTAGAAAGAACCGTATTTAGTAACTAATGTAATAGAATCGGCATTCTGGACTGTCCAACACCTATAGAACTAACACTAAACTCTAACACAAGTATGCGGTTCTTATCCAACACCTATAAACTAACAAACTACTCTAAACACTAGTTATGGTTCTAATCACACCTATAAACTAATACAACTCATCTCTAAACACTAGTATGGTTCTTATCCAACACCTATAAACTAACAACTAATCTTTAACACAAGTATGGCGTTCATATCCAACACCTATAAACTAACAACTAATCTCTAACACAAGTATGGTTCTTATCCAACACCTATAACAACTAACAACTAATCTCAAACACAAGTTGGTTCTTATACCACACCAATAAACTAACAACTAATCTCTAACACTTGTATGGTTTTCTTATCCAACACCTAAAACAAACAACTAATTCTCTAACACATATGGTTCTTATCCAACAACCTAGAAACTAAACAACTAATCTTAACACAAGTATTGGTACTTATCCAACACCTACAAACTAACAACTATCTTTAACCACAAGTATAGGTTTTATCCAACACCTACAAACAAACAACTAAACTCTAACACTAATTGGTGTTCTTGAAATCCAACACCTACAAACTAACAACTAATCTCTAACACAAGTAAGGTCTTCTATCCAACACGCTTATAAACTAACGAACTAAATCTCTAACACTAGAAGAGGTTCTTATCCACACCTACAAACTAATACCTAATCTTTAACAACTTAAGTATGGTTCTTATCCAAAATTACTTATTCTTCTTTTTACGTTTGTTCTTGTTTTGTTTTAGTTAGTTCAATTAATATTCATCTCTTAAAAAACTGATGTAATTGCTCATATTAATTATAATGTTACTATGGCGTATAATTTGTGTGCTCAAGATTCTGTATTGGGATGAACAGAATGAAATTGAGAGACCAGATTGTTTGTCTAATTATTATGGTTAAACAAATACGAAGTGTCACTGTGTAACTGGGTCTTTTGACCGGTACATTTCGTTTTTTGTCGTGGTTAGCCAGGCTGCCTGAGATCACTCATTGCACCAGCGTACTCGCGGACTTTGGTGCCGTTTGCCCGTTTCGGTCGTTCCGGTTTCCAGCTCTGATCTTCAGGTTTGGCCGTCTTTCGTTTTTCATAGTAGTTTTCTGGGCTGGGGGCGATCACTCACCATGCGGAGCTAGAGAATCCAAAACTCCAGGGTCCTTGAGTACGGACGTTCACCCTACAGCCTGCCGTCCGGGGCATTGCGACCAGCTGCACACTGTGCTAGCCTGGCCTGAGGACCATAGTTGGAGCCTGGAGGTCGCCCGCCTACCAACCTCGCTCTACATCTTTGGGGTAAAAATCTTCTGTCCTCAGGTTCAGTGTGTATTCCATTGTGTCGGTTTCCCCGGCGGCTGAGCTGGGGTAGCCTCTCTATTTAAATTATGGCAATATTTAACTAGAAAAAAAAGTGAAATATAGAAACGGACAGAAGACAAAAAGAAAATGTTTTGTGGAACTTTATGTGCCTAAGGCCTAAAACTATGAACAGTGAATTATGAAAACAATCCATGCGGGGACCTTGCTGATAATATATATACTTATATAATATATAAAAAGATATACCTAATATATATATATATAATATATACTATATATATATATAATATATATAATATTGAAATTTAAGAAAAATAGAAAAATTATGTTAATATTTTGTTTATTTATTTTAGTACAGTTTATTTGTTATGGAGTTAATCTTTACGTAATTTATTTTTGTTATAGTTTTTAAATTAATATATTGCGTTATGGAGCTCTATGGTTAAAACGTTGTTTTGCATATCGGAATCAGTATTTATTTTAGATCTTAAATTTTTTTAATATATACTGTTTAAAATTATTAAAGGAATTGTCCAATTATGGTTTGAGGCCTATGCGTTTAGTTAGGGTTAAGATATTCATTTCTTCGTGTAGTGTATTATCCGATGTCAGGTGATAATAGAACGGTACCATGTAATATTTTCTTTAAATTTTTAATATTTAAACTCACCAAAACAAGGGACATTATTGTGCATGACTTAACTTCAAATCGGGAGCTGCCCAGGGATTCCGGCTTACTCCCTGGCCCTCGGTGGAATCAAGGAGGATGTGGGCCAAATAGCCGGCTTCAATTGATGATCACCAAAAACTTTGTTTACTAAAATTTACTCACTTTTATTTGGGTCGTTAATTTCTTCGTTTTGGAGGTGTGCTTAGGCTGCAGATCTAGGCCATACAACCATGAATTGTTAAAAGTTTTGTATTTGTAGAGTTTGTGGTATTTATAGCGTTTGTTAGTAATGATGTAGTATCTTGTTAATTTTAGTGTTTTGTTGTTATTTATTTAACGTGCGAATTATGGGTTGTGCCTTCTGCCTATTGATATTGTGGCCTTCTGCCAGCCAGTTTTTTTGCTTTCTTGGGTAATAAATCATTTTTGCTCGAGTCTGCCGAGATGTTAATTTTGACCTACCAACTGCACCCCCAGTGATCCCATCCTCGAACCTGTTTTTTGAGCCGTCCCCCAGTTGGCACTCCTTTCCCAGCTTTTGGTGTGGTGGGGGGGGGGGGGAATGGGTCTCATCCATGGTCCCGTAACAAAACATTGTGAATCTACACCCAATTATTACTTACAAACATGACCTTTTTAGGATAAAAGAAATAGTATATAAATAGCAGAGCACTGATTTACAATCAAGTTTAAACGCTACTTACATAGCCGTGGGAATGCTGTAGTTTGTCCACAAACTCGTGCCACACAAGTTATAATGAACGTATTGGTCACAATCAACAGTTGGATTGAATCCGCGGGCCTCTCACAATCGACGGATAGGGAATGACTTTGTACTTCACACCAATTTGGTGCGTACATATTAAACATTGATAAAATAAATAATGATAAGTCTACATATCAATTACATAATACCTCTACGTTTTTTATTTTTAAAACATCTGGATTTCTCTTAAAGGTCAATAATTTAGTTTGAATTAAAACAATTTCTAACAAATTCAAAGTTCTAAGTGAACAGAAAGGCGATGTGGATTTGGATAGTTTTTAATTGGACTAACGAAAAAATCATGACCTGGATACAATGAAGTGTAAAAGACTAACAAGTACACAGCAAATATTAACTTCAGAAGTTCTTCAAGACATCAGTATGTGTTTTAACTTTTACAAAAATGTCATGCGAGATTAAAAAATTTACGTTTAAGAACAGATATTAAGTGAGAATTATCATGGAATCCTAAGATAATTCAATTATTTAAGCTGTTCACCTATCTTTCTAAATGCATGTAAATTAAAATTGGATTTTACTCATACTGCGGTTTTAATATACACACATCCAGCACTTGTTTCAACTTTTCAGAAAAGTTGTTTGAAATCGATCTTCTAATAGAACATTTATATCATAACACAATTATAAACTCAATACATATTAGTTTAGTTTTAAAACCACTTTTTGTTTATTTTAAAACCAACTTTTGAGTATATTCTTAAACCAACTTTTGTTTTATTTGAAATCACAATTATTTTTTGTGTTTTTATAACAAACATTATTTTAATACTGTTTGTTCTCACTCTCTTGGGTGACAGCAGCTCTGTCATTTGTTCAGCCAAACATGTTGACAACATGTTGTAATAAAACCTTATATCTCTAAACAAACCAGCTGACATTTGTCCAACTACACCTAGGTACGTTTTATCATCATTCAACGTCCAGCTCAAACACTTAATGACGAACGTTCCATCAAAATCCATCCAACCCCGTTCATAATACGGAAACCTTCAAATATTAATCATTTTTTTCGTTAAAGATATTTTAAGCATCACCATTGTTAAGGATTAACCTAATAATAGTTTTTTACAAATCGTTATAAAAAATGTATATAGCAATTAAGTGATAAAATAACAAATTGTGCTTGTAATAGTGATGTAAAAACCAAACTGAAATTCAAAATGCAAAATTACAATAAAAAATAAACTAAACCATCAACTAAAGCTCTAACGTAGCACTGAGTTGCAATGACTTCGGGAAAGTACGAATTGAACACTGTACAACAAAACATCAATAAAGCTTAACGCAGTCACTAGGTTGCAATGCCATAAGTCAACGTAGGTATGGGTGGGCGGGTTGGGTACATTCGAAATTGGGTATACCGTAGCTATGTTGAAAACTGTTCACCAATCATTGATCTGCCGTCTTCATATTGAGGTGAAAAAACATTAGCTGCCCCATAAAAAGAAAACTCGAGAAACAAAACAAGATGAAGCTTATATATGGAAGAGACGTGTTATATCAAGAGAAATAACAACCTTGATGAACCACCCTCCACGACCATGACACGAACAATGGCATTGACATCCAACTCGCCCGCCATACACGTACAGTGGGTATTAAACTCTCTGGTGTTTTTAGGTCTAGTAACACCTTTGTCTATCATTAACCTAGCCCATTTCATCTTCGATATAAATTAAACTCTCAGACCTGTAAAAAGCAGGGTCTATTTCTCGTGTGAGTTTGGTATTAGAACAATATTATTTTCGAACCGAACATACGATTCACGACACAATATTCAAATTAAACGGTTGTTTTTTAAAACGGATGGTTTCTCTTACAAACGTGCATCAGTAATTGATCCGAGAAGAAAACTGCCTGAGTAATAAACTAGCTATCATTAATTGAACAACTCTTTTTCGAGACTCATGTTACTGGACGAAACACAATAAACATCCTGCAGCCTTGGGAAACAGTTTAGATCAATCTCATCCGTGGATAAATATGCGTATATATATGTCTTTCTATTTATATGTAGAACATTGGGAAGTACGTGTTCACCAGGCTGACAATGACATTGGAAGAGCGAAGTGGAACACTGTAACAACAAAGTGGTCAGAATGTTAACAGGGTTACAAACTACAGGCAGAATGACACCCATGAAAATACCAACTATTTTACAAATAAAAAAACTATTAGTAATCATATAATTATAGGATAAGTGAAGGACCCTTTAACTGAAGGCATACTATTACCCTAGCCAATCACAAGTCCGAATATTTAACTAATAGAAAAGAAATACATTGATACATTTAACTATGACTCAACCCCTCATAAAAGTTAGGAACAAAATTCATTTCAAAAACCCACGATCCCATTTGAAATGATTCCAAGTAATTTGTTCCTCCAAGTTTTTTATGTAATAAAACTTGAAATGAGGTTTAATTGATAAAAACTGGACTTTATTGGCATTGCTGAATAAAGAGATACATGGAATATCCGAAACAATTGATTGGTTCTTTAGTATCGTATTCCTACCCTGTGTTATCCAGCACTCTGTGTTCGTGGCCGTTCTTTTTAGAGAATCTTCACAATCAAGGTCTATTTTTCAGTATTATTTTATATTGTGGATCTGATTGAGCGTCTGCTATTATAGCGCTACATCAAGTGAGTTTTGAAAGATCTCTGTTCTATATTATATTTCTTAACATGTTCAATTGTAACAACGTATCTACAGTAAATTTATTAATTTTTGTATGGATTAATGCCGATTTTATAGAGAAAACTTGCAACTACATGTCACTTTTTTAAATACAACAAAAATATTTTAACTTAACTTTTGCCTCATGAAAATATGTTCCATATATTCATAAGTAAAAGTTTAAACTATATTGTATTTCGAATTTATAAGCAAAGTATCATAATTTTGAACATTTTTATATGCCACTAATTTGGACAATAAAAAGTTAAGTTTATTTAATGTATTGAAGTACTAAGTACATAACAAAATACAAATGAACAAACATGTTCCAAGATGAAATAATATTGTTGTAAAAAAAAAAAAAAAAACTAAAATTGGTACATAACCAGAAGTGTAAAATGTTTTAAACCTTACACTACCATAATAAAAATTACTTTATCTAACTTATTGGCAAGGCACATTTCACCTGAATACGTTAAAGGACACTTTCGTTAAGCAACATCTATGAATAAATATTAAACGACTCACTTGTAGTCCCAAGATAAGAACATTCCAGACAAGATTCACAACATTCACAGAGTAGCATTATTCTGGAGAAACTAGACTGTAACATATATACGTACATACTAATACAGATGTTTTGAACCATTACATTTTACAATCCAACCATTTTATGTTCAACACGTGATTACAGTTATTTTTTAAGATAACATACATAAAATGCTGTCTGTACC
>JAQJVL010004719.1:0-41908 GCA_035578905.1 Stictocephala bisonia
GTATGAGTGGGATGGTGGTTCATTACCACTGTACGTGTGTGGGTGGGCGGGTGGGTTTTATATATATATATATATATATATATATATATATATATATATATATATATATATATATATATAAAAAGACAACATTCTAAGTGAGTTTCATGAATATTTGCTGAGGGAATTTTACATAAACTAGGATATATATTGAGATAACGATGATTGATAACTTTAAATGTACATATAATTACGCTCAAATGTGTGGGCGTGTAATTAAATTATAGTGTGGGAGTGAAATCATTACAGTTACGTAATTTAGTGCTTTAAGAAGGCGCTGTGTAGGCAATTCACATACACGCGGGGAGGAGTCCTGTAGTCAGATTGCCTATACAGCGCCGTCACATCTTGCAGGGGAGACGTGACTAAGAGGAAATGTTGAGTTTGTTTTATAACGGTGGATGCGCATAACGTTGATGATTTCGCTTGTGCACGATTTTTTTATTTTTAAGAATATTTTTAATTTGCTGTCCTTTTTAATGATATGATAGGGGACAACCCTGTACGCTTCACGTGCCAACCCCGTCACTCCCTGCGCTCGTGACGCCTCGGCCTTCGGCCTCGGCATGTAACTTTTAACTTCAAATATTAGTAATTAAACTATATTAAGTAAAATCATATTATTTAAATTCATTTACAGTAGCTCACTAACTGCACTTGATTTGCACTATATTTATAGTATAATAATTATACACAACCAATGTTTTTATCAAGCCTATTTCAAATGTTTACATTTTATTTAACGCATGATGATAACATACATACAGACAGACATATATTCACTCTTTTTATAATTAACTTGATATTTTACTCTGCTACTCTCTATGTTTAACCTAACAACTTATTTGGACCATTTAACATTTGTTTATGTCACCAGCTGGTGAATTAAAATTAATCTCCATAAGAATAACATTGCAGTTTTTACGTGATGTATAACAAAGCCTATGAGAATTTCAAAGATCTAGTTCTGTTACGACTTAGAAAATAAAATTATCTTTGGAATAAAAAAGATTTCATCAAAATCGGTCATGTAATAAGTTCAGAAAGTGGGTGAACTAAGTGACCCGATTGTTTTAATATATAGGATACTCATAAGCATAACTTAAGTATAATTTATGAAGCTTCAATAAGACAATAAGAAAGAGTTGTGAAATTTTAACCATTAAACCTACTAATGAGACACGTTAAAATGCCATCTGTAATTTCCTAACGTCAGAGCAGAAACTGCACGATGAAATTCCATCCATCACAACTGTAATAACAATAACTTTATTTGTGGTAATTCTATGGTGTGAAGACTATTGGGTTAATAATACAGTCTATCAACTGACAATCGACATCCTGTAGAGAATCATCAAGTGCAAGGCTTCATCTATCTGCACCTTAACCTTTATAGTATAAATTGTTATCAAACATAGTTGATGTAATGTGTTTCAGTTAGACTGTTGGGTTGATAATACAGTCTATCAACTGACAATCGACATCCCGTGGAGAATCATCAAGTGCAAGGCTGCATCTATCTGCACCTTAACCTTCATAGTATAAATTGTCATCAAACATAGTTGATGTAATGTGTTTCAGTTAGACTGTTGACTTGATATTACAGTCTATCAGCTGACAATAGACATCCCGTGGAGAATCATCAAGTGCAAGGCTACGTTTATCTAGACCTTAACCTTCATAGTATAAATTGTCATCAAACATAGTTGATGTAATGTGTTTCAGTTAGACTGTTGACTTGATATTACAGTCTATCAGCTGACAATAGACATCCCGTGGAGAATCATCAAGTGCAAGGCTACGTTTATCTAGACCTTAACCTTCATGGTATAAATTGTCATCAAACATAGTTGATGTAATGTGTTTCAGTTAGAGTTTGAAGACTGTTGGCTTGATAATACAGTCTATCAGCTGACAATAGACATCCCGTGGAGAATCATCAAGTGCAAGGCTACGTTTATCTAGACCTTAACCTTCATAGTATAAATTGTCATCAAACATAGTTGATGTAATGTGTTTCAGTTAGACTGTTGACTTAATATTACAGTCTATCAGCTGACAATAGACATCCCGTGGAGAATCATCAAGTGCAAGGCTACGTTTATCTAGACCTTAACCTTCATAGTATAAATTGTCATCAAACATAGTTGATGTAATGTGTTTCAGTTAGACTGTTGACTTGATATTACAGTCTATCAGCTGACAATAGACATCCCGTGGAGAATCATCAAGTGCAAGGCTACGTTTATCTAGACCTTAACCTTCATAGTATAAATTGTCATCAAACATAGTTGATGTAATGTGTTTCAGTTAGACTGTTGACTTGATATTACAGTCTATCAGCTGACAATAGACATCCCGTGGAGAATCATCAAGTGCAAGGCTACGTTTATCTAGACCTTAACCTTCATAGTATAAATTGTCATCAAACATTAGTTGATGTAATGTGTGTCAGTTAGACTGTTTGGTTGATAATACAGTCTATCAGCTGACAATCGACATCCCGTGGAGAATCATCAAGTGCAAGGCTATGTTTATCTAGACCTTAACCTTCATAGTATAAATTGTCATCAAACATAGTTGATGTAATGTGTTTCAGTTAGACTGTTGACTTGATATTACAGTCTATCAGCTGACAATAGACATCCCGTGGAGAATCATCAAGTGCAAGGCTACGTTTATCTAGACCTTAACCTTCATGGCATCAATTGGCATTAAACATATTTGATGTTATGTCATTTCAGCACTTATTGAGGCCGCTCACTTATTTGTAAATTTTTCATTTGAAACACGATGTTTTCCGTCACTTTTTAAGACAGCAAACGTTTTAAAATTAGCAAAAAAGACAAAAATTCTCTTAAAAGCAATTATAGTCCCATTTCAATTCTTCCTACCTTTACTAAAGCTTACGAAAGGACCTTCTATGTTAGATTTTCAAGCTTCATAAAAATTTTTAATTTATTGAATCAAGAACAATTTCGATTCATATAGGAAAGATCAACAACCGACGCGATCAATTAACATCGTTGTCGATGGCTATTTTTTTTTTTTTTTTTTTTTTCTTTTTTTACTTATCCAAAGAATTTGATTGTGTACACTATGAGTCACTGTTGCACATATTTACAAACATTTGGAGTTACAGAATTACCACACAGAGCCAACTGTGAGCCAACACTTCGTAACTTGAATATTGGTACCAAAGTGTGGAGATCTCAAATGTAACTTCAAATAAAAATAGAGTGGATCGTGGAGTACCCCAAGAATGTATCCTTGGACCTCTCCTTTTTTAAATATATGAGTACAGATTGAACACAGTTGTCCAGAATATTGAACCGAATCAATATGTTTATGATACGTATATCCGTGTCAAAGATAAACATCTAAAGAATTAATTAGAAATCTCCTCATGGCTTCGTGTATGACTCCCTTTTAGAGATGTTAGATGCCACAAAGTTCCTTGATCAACAAATGACTCAGGACGACCATATTGACCACGTTTGTTTTAAAGTTCCTTCAAAAATATATGCTTTGCGCGAACTTCCAAAGTTTTGTGCGCCGGATTTCTGTCTTACTCATTGTCTACTATGGCGTAGTGTATTCGAATTTGTGGGAAGGCTGTGCAAAAAGCAAAATCAAAAGTATTTAAATTTAATCCCTAACGTAACGTATTTTCAAATGACAACCAAACCCAATTCAAAACTCGACTTGGACACCTTATGGTTTACAAAGTTTTCTGTTCTAATGATGGGTTTATGATGAGTCGCTGAGAATATTAAATAGCAAAATAGGAGGGCAGTTTGATTGTGTCTGTACGAATAGTAAAGATATGTCTATTTGAATGTGGGGTAAATTACATAAGTTATTAAATTTTAGAATTTTAAACAATGTAAGTATATTGTATGCATAGTATACTGACGATTTCATGACATTTTTAACTTTGTTACTATACTCTAAAAATGTAATTAAATAAATATGTGTTTGCATTAAAGTGTGAAGACTTGTGAATTGGTAATACAGTCTATCAGCAGACAATCGACATCCCGTGGAGAATGAAGTGCAATGCTACATTTATATTGACCTTATCCTTCATGGCACCAATTGTCGTCAGTTAAAGTAATGTATTTATGTAAGACTATTGAAGCTATTGGCACTCTGTAAATATCTGCAAGTTCAATGCAACCATGACCAAATCGTTCCTAAATGTCAATGGTTGAAGGTCTTCATGTACATTATGTACACGAATTTCCTTAGTATCTTTGTAAATTTAGTACATCAACGTTTCATAAGTCCAATTATATGTATCTTTTTTTAGTATTAGGTCTATGTTCAGTAATTGCTAAGATTGTTTCCTTGGGGATATTAAAAAAAAACCGAGATTTTATGAGATATTTATACATATTGTATTTTTTTATTTATTTTTTATTTATTCATTAGACGCCAATCGTCAAGATATAGGCGAATATGGATTTCGAATGAGTGTGATGAGTGAGCGAATGTAGTCATTGTTACAAACTAAGGCCGACTTTCCCTTAGAAAGTGTCATTAATTAATAGGCCAATGACAAATGAACAGCCGGTGATTATCAGCTGATCCTTCTCAAAATGACGTATTGATTATGATTGTGATCGAACTGAGAACCTTTAGCACATGAAGCTGGGATTGAACCAACTACGCTACCGACCAATTGAACTGTTATTTCTGCGGCATCCTACTTTCAATTAGGATTAACAAATGAATTTAAAAATATCTTTCAATTAAAATCAAGAAATAAATTAGTCCTTTTTATGATTGGCGATATTATTTCCAAACATTGTCCCAAGTAGTAATTATTACATTTTAATTTATAATATGAGAATAAATAGGTAAAATAGTTTTAAATGTAGTTGACTTCACTATAGTGTTTCAAATTAAATTCTATGTAAATTTTATCTTTTTATATTTTTCATTTTATTCCACGCAAGTACACATGATGTTCCTTTTGTCCCTTGACGTCTCTGCCAAAAAAGGATGATATAATGAATCGTATCACAAATTTTCCTGAAATCTTCTTGTAAAGGCAGATCTGCGCGATGCGGAAAATATTATTATAAAAACGTACGTTGTAGGATACGTTATTGATTAACTTGGAAGAAGCACATCTCATGAAATTTAATTAACGACATTACGCAATTAGGAACGTATGTGTGGGTCACACGCAGTATCCGAGACTCACGTAAGGATGGTAGTATATAGCCACAGGACTCTGGGCTACAAGGCACGTCAGTTACCAGACTTGTGATGAGGCTTATGGTGTACCTGGTAGTGCTTGTAGTGGCGTTGGTTGCAGCTGAAGAGAACGCGGAGCAGAAGCCACCTCAAAAGAGTTAAGGCTCCATGAGGACATGACTTCAGTGGACATCACTACGAGGGACAACATCATCATGTGAAGGCCATCACTGTCACCAAGGAAGTTCCTGTACCTTACCCAGTCACCGTCGAGAGGAAGGTCCCTTACCCAGTTAAAGTGCCAGTTGACCGACCCTACACTGTTCACGTCCCACAACCCTACCCGGTAACTTTAGAGAAGCATGTCCCAGTTCCTGTAAAGAACTATGTCCCTCAACCATACACAGTTCTGAAGAAAGTTCCATACACCGTAAAGGTCCCCGTTGACCGACCCTACCCAGTCCATGTACCCAAGCCCTACCCAGTCTACGTCGAGAAGAAAGTGCCCTACACTGTGGAGAAGCATGTCCCTACCCAGTCAAGGTTCCAGTAGATCGTCCGTACACCGTGCATGTTCCAGTCTACAAACACGTTCCTTACCCTGTCGAGAAGAAGGTTCCCTATCCTGTGAAAGTACCTGTTGAGAAGCCAGTCCCCGTGCCTGTACCACAGCCCTACCATGTTTATGTAGAGAAGAAGGTACCTTACACTGTGGAGAAACCCGTACCCTACCCAGTGAAGGTGGCCGTCCACGTGCCCGTCCACGTCCCTGAGCCTGAACATCACGAGAGTTACGGCCACAATGATGATAGTTACGTACATTCTGAGTATTCTGAACAACTCCACATTAATTAAATACCTATTTGAATGTTAAGTACAAATAAATTATCAAAAATACTATCAAAAGCCTTTCATTTGTACTACATTTCATATAAGCAACTAAACATGTGAATAATCACAAAAACTAACAAATTACTCGATTACAACTTTTACAAACAAAATTAAAACTTATAATTTTGGTTATTTTTTATTTAAATTGTTGGTGGATGGTTAGATTATGTTAACTTTATACGTTTGCACGATAATTATTGATTGTAATAGTTGGAGTATTGCAAATATCCAACAATAGGGTTTGGAAGCGTTTGCTATTCAAGGTGAATTATGTGTTTACATTCAAAACATAAGCATAAATGTTGAATAACAAATAATTATTATTAAAACAATTCAGCGCTATTTAAGTTTTATTTAAAAAATAATAAAAGGCTGAAATATCTTTATATTAAGGTTGTCATACCGTGAAGGCACCGGACTCAGGTGGACGAAGAACAAGTAGTGGCCAAAATAAAGTTTATAAAAAATTGGGTGTGCGTCGGACCACACGGTGGAAGTTATACTTCTTTGGCCATTCTCATACACCCACTCACGCACACAAACAGACAGGATATATAAATGAAATATAAGACATTTTTCAATATTATTCAATATATTTATCTTCAATATATTATACGTGACTTCATTATTATATTATACATCTATATTATCATTATCAGTAATTTCTTCGATTAAATTTCTTCGATTAACAATCGATTAATCGATAGTTCTTAAAAATTTGTTCTTACTTTTCAGCGTGACGCGGTTTCTCGACCAACATCCCATCCCAAAGTGTCTAACGGGTGCAAAGAAGTATAACTTCAAAAAAAATACTTTGATTGAAAAACTAGGATGTTACCCGTATGTAAACGACAAAAGAATAATAACAAATTTAAATACTTTTAACAATATACTCGTATATATGCCTATACAAATTCTTAAACGGTCATACAACTAGATCGGAGAATAATTAACAATCTTAAATATTTAACAAGTATACGTAATAAAGAATCTACCAACCTAAAATATAAATATTAGAACACATACAATAAACTAAAAGGGAATAAATACTAAACACACGAATTTAGTAATGATGACAAAATAACAAAACGACGATTTACATATTTACTAATGCAACCTATAAGATATCTGGGGCCTCGGGTGTGAAAAAATGCAAGGATAACCAATTTGGAAAAATTACTAAATAATACTACAGTACAAGTAAACGTCACACAATATAAATTTATTACAATATAAGCGTTTTAAATAATACTCTAAATTGCTGTTTATAACATTGAAAATAATAGCTCTCAACATTATATTGTTACCATGAGATAATCCAAATGTAAATTGTGGTATAGTACTTGTTATAAATAGAGCTAAATTGTTGAAATTTTATATTTTTATTCCAAGTGTGTTAGGGAACTCCTATGATGTTTCTTTTATGTATCAGTCTCCTCGTCAGTTATATGAAGGTAGAAAGTGTCAAAATGTTACAATTAGTTCAGTTAAAAGCTAAGTTGTGAATTTCGCAGTACCTCTGAGATGACTCAGGTTAAACTTGTTAAAATGTTACTTATTTTTATTTTTCTAAGTTGGATAAAAGATAACCTTGATACTCTCCTGGTGTAACTTTTAAACTTGTCCTCGGTGTTCGTTTTGATTGTATTTAAAAATTTTAACAAGACCATCAAGGGAAGTTCCGTTAGATAAAATATTGAGAATTTTTCTCAGGAAAAAAACTGTGTATATGGGATTTGCACGAATTTAAAAAATCGAAGTCTCATCTTATTAAGTTATATTACATTGAATTTATGCTAAAAGTGCTCTTAATACCACAACTATCGTATTAGGATCTTAGAAAATATGTAAATCGTTCTGACAGACACTATACTGACAAAAGGCAATCTCAAATGGTCCTGATAGTGTTTGGGTAATGTGTATCAGCCATAATCAAAGGCTTTTAGATCTGTATTTATATCTTGATAGTGTTTGGGTAATGTGTATCAGCCATAATCAAAGGCTTTTAGATCTGTATTTATATCTCAGTGAATTGCAGTACCATGATTTACTCTAATATCTATTCCAACATGATTTATCTGGAGCTACACTATGATAATATACCTATCAAAAATAAGGTAGGGTAGTCCACATAAAATGGTTCTATACATGTTCAAATATACAGGGCAGGAAAAAATATGGGAACACTTTTACAACAAAGTTATTTTTTCCATAGATAATGTGATAATTTTGTTTAATAATTGTGTTCCGTAAAGTATACTTTTTGATCATAATAGTTTTTTTAAATCATTAAATATCGGATAAATAATATTGTTCAAAGTAGTTAATTTGAAATTCAAATGACCGCTACTCTGGAAAACATAAACATTTCGAAGTTTTGTTTACGGCAACTAGTTTCTCTTCAATAGACCTTTCATTTGATACCAAACTAGACCTATGCTTATGTTGAAAATTTTCGTTAAACTCCTCGTGGTCCGTCCACCTGAAAAGATGAAATGTCACTAATAGTGTCGAAACGTATGTTCTCTGTAACCATGATCTTGAACAAGATTTCACTTTTACAAGTAATGTCATACAAAAGTTGTGGAAGCGTTTTCATATTTTTTCCGCCCTGTAGGCCTATATTATAACTTCTATGTATATTAGAACTTCTGACTATTTTTGTGTTTATGTTACAAGCAACTACTTTCAATATGAAGACCATTTTTATAGCCAAATTTCAGGTTTACCTATAGGTGGAGTATTGAGTCCAATACTAAGTAACATTTGTATGGATAGTTTTGAAAAATTGCATTTACTAACTGGAATCCCAAACCAAAAATCTGGCTCAGATATGTTGATGACATTTTTTGCATATGGGAAGATCAAACTGATATTCAAAACAATATTTTAAATCATATAAATAACTTGATACCAACTATAAAATTTACATTAGAAAATGAAATTAATGGACAAATTCCTTTTCTAGATGTGTTAGTTTCAAAATCAAGAGAAAATAAACTTATTACATCACTATACCATAAAAAACGTTTAATGGACAACACATGAATTATTTTTCAAATCACTCTCAACATGTGAAGATTGGAATGATTCAAAGTTTATTTAAGAAAATAGATACTTCAGTAACAAATAATGAAGGGCAGAACAAGAGACTACCAAATTATTAATAAATAATAACTACCCTACAAACATCATTGAAAAGGCGAAAATAAAAATTAAAATTCAACCTAGAAGACACAATGAAAATACCAAGTCTCTAACTACAATTACAATTCCATATATAAAAAGCGTTTCAGAAAAAATTAGAAAAATCAACTCAAAATTCAATATCCGTATTTCTTTTAGTTCAACTAATAACCTTCGTAGTCATTTAACAAAATTAAAACCTAAGAACAAAATTCAAGAATCCAAAAATATAATTTACAATATTGATTGTGAATGTAATAAAACTTACATTGTCCAAACCTCTAGACCTATAAGTACAAGAGTCAAAGAACACATATATAATTACAAAACACAAAATAAAGAAAAATCACAATTAGTAGAACACGCTCTAAACGAAAATCATGACATCAAATTTGACTCATCCAGTATTATATTTAAAGAATCATCATGGACCAAAAGGAATCAAATTGAAAGTGCCTGCATGACTCTTACAAAAGAACAATGTATATCACAACCATCTATACATTTTAGCAATTGTTCTTGCCTTTAGTTAAAGAAGAGATCAAACATAAAATAATTAATTGTAAATCATATTTTCCAGTTTAATATTTTATTTAAAATTACTTTCTACTAATCCACTTAAGTTTTTAATTCTTTAAAAATATCATTTTATCATATTTTAATTTATATTTACATATCTTTTTTCTGTTTACAAAAAAAATGATGCCTTAACCGGTGAAAGCACTATTTGAATAAAAAATTGTGGAATAATTTTAAAGAAAATGTGTTCTTTTTTAAAACCATCTTTATTCCATCAAGTGTACAAAACAGAACTGTATATTATACCTGTAGTTAGGAATTCCATATAAAACCGTACGAGTTATTTCTTGAGTATTATTATGTATATTTTATAAAAGGTTAAAACATACATCAAATTGTGGAGGTTATTTCGTTGATTTCATATAGTACTTAGACTGTTTGTTAGTCTACATTAAAAGAGGAACCCTCTCATAATTGATTTCTTATCAGCAGAGTAAAATGCATAAACACTCGTTTTATCAGGATCTAGGATAAATTTTATTTGTTCTTAAGAAATTTTATCTTTCAGTTTATTGAATTTCACTGAAAAGAAAGTAAGTATACAATTCAGACTCCTAAAATGGTTTGTATTCCTTATACCGCAACCCTTCTACTTGGGCCAAAGACCTGTTAAATTTGAAATCGATAGGTTCTGTTCTCAGTTCTCTTGATACTAACACGCCGTCCGCTCAACGGTTGCCATCAGCGTGGACACTATTAGAAAATTCTAGGGTGTCCGTGTTGGGTGGTAGTCAGGTCCGGATGTTATCTAGGGATGAGAATCAAGTCCCAGGGTTATCGATTAACTGAAAATCATACCATTATGATGTGGTTCAGGTTCCACATAGTCCCTACAAATGGTAATTTCTAAGAAACAGTCGACATTAGTAATTAACAATTACAACTCGTTCATCTACACTCATCACACTCATTCGCCCATCATATTCACCCTAATGACTTGTTTCGTCTATGTAGGGTGAGTGGTGAGTACCGATGAAACACGCCATTTCCGTAGATTGCGTAGGTGGGTATATCTTCATTAGAGGAGCTATAAGGTAACCTTGGGATCATATAAAAGTCATTTTTACAAACACTTCAACCTCTATGATTACCAAATATCATTTGACTTTGTTTGTTTCTTTCCTGTATTAAAATGAAAACGTGTTAAATTTCTTAATATAGGAGACTAAAATGCGGTGTCATGAATGACTCTATCCAATATTTATTTAATATATTTATTATTATAAGAAACACTTATGCTTTTTTATTGCTCCTTCTCAAGTATTTACACTACGTTTTGTGTAATCTACTTCCTTTAATTTTCACATTAAGACAATTAGATTTTATGAATAAAGACAGTTTGAAACACTAGGCATATTAGAAAGAATGTTTGTTTTAATAAACGATTTTTTCACAATCATTAATTGTGCAGGATATTATCAGTTTCATCTGGACATAAAATTGTTGATAATATATTCTAAAAAACAAATTATAGATTGTTATTTTGTTTTTTTATTTTGTTTTGTAATTTTATTTTGTTGGAATTAAGAGAATTCCAACTATCACGGGAATTCTCTTAGTTATGTAATTAATTAAATAAAGAACTTATTAATAAAGAAATTAAGAAAACTTGTTTGCATTTAAGCTTTACTGACACCCAAATCAAAGACTTAATGCAGCTGACCAAATACGAGTACAGTTTATTTATACTTTCTCCCATATTCGTTAGCATAGAGAAGGTAATATGATGGAATTTGTCAAAAAATCCATTTTAGGCTTCCCTGAACCTAAAAAATTGGGTTTTTCCAAAAAGAACTTTTGATGTCTGACCGTATATCAGTCTGTCTCTGTGTATATGCCCTTCGCTGGAGACCAAACGGATGGATAGTTTTTTATGAAATTTGGTATGAAGGTGTATTTGCCCAATATCTCCAGACCGTTTTTTAACTTGATTGAAATTTCATTTTTTATGGGCAAAAACATACAAAAATGGAATTTTCTCCAAAATGGCTGAAAACAAAATATATTATATTTTCATAAAAGATGTAAATTATAATTTAAAATGTTTTATTAAAAACAGCATGTCTCTAACTAGTTTTTTAGTTATGGATAAACAACATATTAGGGAATCAAACAACTATGGGGGAAAGTGTGTGCCAATTCTTTGTAATCATTTATTTTAGCTGTACACACCGTACAGTATCCCCTAAACTCTCAATAGCTTATTCATCCGTTTGGTGATTATTTATGAAAAGTATTCTTTCTTTTGAAGTTTTATAGGAGTGTAAAAAATTTTTGAATCTCAAAGTACAACTTCCTCTGCCCAAGAAATGGATGTAACAATGGCAACTTATTAATTTATTTTACAATGCTATAACATGACTAAGCGCCAGTTGAATTTCAACGTAGTTTTAATTGACTATCATATGGATGCACAATAAATAGTACAAAAGGCAATATTACAACTATTACGATTATATAAATAACTATAAAAATGTAACTGAATCATTGAATAAATTAATTTAATTAAAACTAGCAACAGTTCGTAAAAATGTTAAAATAGGATACTATCAAATAACTTACTATCAAATGCAATATACTAGAAGTAAAAAACATTTAAAGGGTCTCAACACTCAAAAAACATTCATAAATTTTCAAAATGTATGAATAATAGGATAATATAAGAATAAACAGAATCAAACAGCATAAAACAGTATACGAAAAAATTAATATGAGCAATGATTGATAAAAATTGGCAATGTCACACCTTTTCCTGAAATTACTAATCAAAGCAGGTGTCTGCCTGCAGTGGAGAATTTCCAGAAATGCATGATACTGTTTAATTATCAATTAACTTTGAACAAGCACGTCTTATGCAGTATAATTAACAGTGTTACGTCAGTGTATTCTGGTGCAATGATGTCCGAGACTCACGCAAGGATGGTAGTATATAGCCCCAGGACTCTGGGCTACAAGGCACAGTCAGTTACCAGACTTGTGATGAGGCTTATGGTGTACCTGGTAGTGCTTGTAGTGGCGTTGGTTGCAGCTGAAGAGAACGCGGAGCAGAAGTCACCTCAAAAGAGGGGACTCCAAGAGTTCGGAGGACATGCCTTCATTGGACAACACTACGAGGGACAACATAATCGTGTGAAGGCCATCACTGTCACCAAGGAAGTTCCTGTAGCTTACCCAGTCACCGTCGAGAGGAAGGTCCCTTACCCAGTTAAAGTGCCAGTTGACCGACCCTACATTGTCCACGTCCCACAACCCTACCCGGTAACTTTAGAGAAGCATGTCCCAGTTCCTGTAAAACACTATGTTCCTCAACCATACACAGTTCTGAAAAAAGTTCCATACACCGTAAAGGTCCCCGTTGACCGACCCTACCCAGTCCATGTACCCAAGCCCTACCCAGTCTACGTCGAGAAGAAAGTGCCCTACACTGTGGAGAAGCATATTCCCTACCCAGTCAAGGTTCCAGTAGATCGTCCATACCCCGTGCATATTCCAGTCTACAAACACGTTCCTTACCCCGTCGAGAAGAAGGTTCCCTATCCTGTGAAAGTGCCTGTTGAGAAGCCAGTTCCCGTGCCTGTACCACAGCCCTACCATGTTTATGTAGAGAAGAAGATACCCTACACTGTGCAGAAACCTG
Organism: Stictocephala bisonia; assembly: GCA_035578905.1. Taxonomy (NCBI): domain Eukaryota; kingdom Metazoa; phylum Arthropoda; class Insecta; order Hemiptera; family Membracidae; genus Stictocephala; species Stictocephala bisonia. The sequence goes on from JAQJVL010004719.1 coordinate 13,538, forward strand.
TACCCTACCCAGTGAAGGTGCCCGTCCACGTGCCTGTTCACGTCCCTGAGCCTGAACATCACGAGAGTTACGGTCACAACGGAAGTTACGGCCACCATGATGATAGTTACGGACATTCTGAGTAATCTTAATAACTCAACACTAAGTAAATATCTAAATGTTAAGTACAAATAAATTATCAAAAATACTATCAAAAGCCTTTTCATTTTACCGCATTTCTTATAAGCAACTACACATTTGTATTTGTACTAAAACAATCAAACTGTACAACCGATAGTTTTAAAATATGTTTGATTTCGACTTTCGCTTGAAGATTAGAATAAAAACTTATTGCAGGTTTGAACAGTAATTATCAGCTCTAATGTTATTTGTAGGAAAACTATGAATTTGACGAAATTTTATATCAGGTTTTTAACTTTTCAAAATACCATTCCAGTTGTATTCTACTTATGTTGCCAAAAATCTGAACAAGAATCTAAATATACAATTGCTACAGTATTACTTAGGTATCTTGCAATTATTAAATATGGCCAGAGTTTCACGATTTAGCACTAAATGCTAAATTATTAAATTACTCGGTAAAAAGTCCATTAATATAAAGATATATATTAAAGGACATATGAATTATATTAATATAATACATACAGTTTTTATAAGCAAGACTTTAATGGAAAGTAGCTTTTATTAAGTTGATAAAACAGGGAAATTTTACATGCAATATATACTATATTTATTACAAGGAATTTATAATCATTTTTGTTTCTCTGTTTTTATAATCAAAATCTATTTTAATTTATACCATAGTCTACTTAGCTTTGTACTGACAAATTTAAAACCAGTTTAACAGAATAGCTGCTAAAATAAAACTTTAAATAATCTATACCTATAAAAGGCAAATACCACTGACTCATTCAATCATCGCTGTAACTAAAAAAGTACTAAGCCTACGAGGCTGAAATTTTGTTGAGTCAACGGTCTTATGTAGTATATGTGCAATAAGAAGGGATTTCGAAAAAATCTTAGTAAATCGGCATGGCGGTTTTTAGTGCCAAAACTTTAAATGCCAAAAACAGCGTTTATCTAATTGGGCTGTAGCAGCTAAATGAACGGTTCTACAGTTTTCACCATTTCTAACACCATTTTCTGTGCCTGATTTGAGACGATCTACAACTTTGGCCCTATGACTTTTTGCTCTATCTCACCTCCTTTATCCTTAGGTAGAGCTATATTTTCAATTTGGGCGTATAAATCAAACTGGTTAATTTACAGCCTTTAAGAGTAGCCTTACAGATTTTTCGAGACTGTGAAACTTTGTTATCTAGAAGAACATACTGTATTCAGTGGGAAAATATACAATTTAATCTAAACAGATGTATAGCCAGGTCATAGGACATGGCTAAACATGGCTAGAAGTAAGATATTTCGCTGATTCAGAGTCAATTACCGTACTTTGCGCCCTTTAAAATTAGACCTACAGATTTTTCTAGACTATGAAACTTTTTTATCTAGGAGAACAAAATGTTTTAAATTGGAAAATTAACAATTTAGTTTTAAAGCATGCATAGCCAGATCATCATGCATGGCGAGAAAAACAATATTTTATCTATTCAGAGTCAAATGTAGTACTTTGTGCCCTCTAAAAGTAGACTTACAGATTTCTATAGACTTTGAAACATTTTTATCTAAGAGAACAAACTGATTTTAATCGGAAACTTTACAATTTCATTTGACCAAATGCATAGCAAGTTCACAGTACATGGCTAAATATGGCGATAATCCCGATATTTCACTGATTCAGAGTCAACTACAGTAATTTGTGTCCTCTAAAAGTAGACTTACAAATTTGTCTAGACTTTGAAACTTTTTTATCTAAGAGAACAAAATGATTTCAATCGAAAAATTTTAAATTTAATTTTAACACATGTACAGCTGTACGATGTAACACATCGTACCTGGCTAAACAAGGCGAGAACCCCGACATTTCATTGATTTAGAGTCAACTGCCGTACTTTACGGCCTCTAAAAGTAGACTTTCAGATTTTTTTAGACATCAAAGTTTTCAAACTACAATAAAAATATATACATACTGTATACAAGCAATTTACTACTCATCACTATTTCTCCAAAACGACCAATTGACTTAAATGTTGTACATTTATCTTGGATCCTATAGACTTACTAAGAAAGGATTTTCCTCTCCGACCTCAGGCCTCCGTCCCACTGGCTTCCAAAATTCACATGGAATTACTAAGGAGCTATATTAATTGATTGATTTATTTGTTAATAAACAAATTGAGTAAAATTGTGGTAGGCTAAACTTTTAAAATTGAGTACAGTAGTAAATTATACATATCAGTTGTATTAAATTGGATTTTAGATCAATAATTTGAATAATAGTGGAAAAATAAAGAGTAGACTGAAATCTTGCTGCATATTTCTATTAGGTATAATCAAACTCAATATTATGACCAGTGAAGTGGGCGAGTACAGCTAGTTTTATATATACACACACAGATTGTTAGAATACTGGAATTATTGTAAATGTATGTATAAATAAGCTCTTCTTGTTTGAAAATTTGTATAATTTCGCGTGCCAACCACTACTCTCGCTGCACTTAAGTTTAAGTGGGGATATATAGTTGGTCCAGCCAACCCTTGCAACGAAGCCTAAGGCTTTTTCTGCCAATCTCGCTGCACTTAATACACCTATTATTATCTGTATTGTCTGTATAACGTATTATATGTACTGTATTAAATAGTAGATTATCTGTATAACGTAAAATTACAATATTACATTATTTATATACGTACAGTGGTATTGACCCACCCGCCTACCCATACACGTATAGGGCATTGACCCACCCGCCCACTCATACACGTATAGTGGCATTGACCCACCCATCCACCCATATACGTATAGTGGCATTGACCCATCCATCCACCCATTCACGTATAGTGGCATTGACCTACCCGCCTACCCATACACGTATAGGGCATTGACCCACCCGCCCACCCATATACGTATAGTGGCATTGACCTACCCACCCATACACGTATAGTGGCATTGACCCACCCATCCACCCATTCACGTATAGTGGCATTGACCCACCCGCCTACCCATACACGTACAATGGCATTGACCCACCCACCCACCCATTCACGTATAGTGGCATTGACCCACCCGCCCACCCATACACATACAGTGCTCAAATATATAAAATAAAAATGTTTATTTATTTACAAAACAGCTGTTATTAATTTACTAAAATCAACCCAATGTTATTCTTATGGACAACAGGACATTTCTAGGAGCTGTTTGTACCTCTGAGGAATGGAATTTTGAAAAAAAAAAAAGCTAACTTCGATGCTAAAGCTTTTTAAATTTTCCTTTAAATTCTAAAACTTCCTTTAAAATTTCGTAGAAATCCGTTCGGTGGTTTTTGACATTTTCTGATCAGTCAGTGATTGGTATTTCGTTTATATAAACTCAAAATTGCTTATTTTCTCTTCAAATTCTAATAATTGTTTTTATTATATGAGGTCTATCCTTGTGAAAATCATCATCAGACCTAATCACAACTTATCATTTTATTTTTATATCATATATACAGTTCTGAAGTTTGACATATATTTTAATAAATTGTTTCTACAAACATGTATACTATAATATTAGTATTATTATTTACTAAAAATTTATAAATATGTTGTTTTTGGACTTTTATAAAAGTGTGATAGTAATTTACCTCTTGTAAGAATGTATAAATTATTCAAGAAACTCCCTGATGTAACATTATTCCTTTAAACAGTAAAATAGGACTAAATTAGAAGTGCAGTAAATAGAAAATCAATACACAGTCACTGAATGTGATACAGCTGTTTGTAAGCATTAATCTCAAGGGCGTACAAGCTGTCGACTGTCAAACATAAATTGAAGTCTACCCGAAGGTAAAACATTCTACCCGAAGGTAAAACATTGTAGTGCTCTTTGAATATTAGGCAACATGTTTTGATTTAAATTCTATGGCAGGTCGTTGACTCAAAACAGTTTCTAAAAGGCAAAATTTAGCCATGAAAAAAGTTAATTTGATATTATATATCTTAAAGTAAATCTATATTTATAGGTATAATGTTACCGGTGGGGTATTTTATACGATAAACTCCCGTCGTTTCAATTACAACTACAATACTTTTTCATTATTGTAACTATAACAAACTATCAATAAAGTAATATAACAGCAATTTCAGCACTGAACTCATATTAAATTGCCGAAACTACGTTCAATGGAATCAAAGACAACAAAATTATCTGACAATCTTTGCTTCCAATGTTCACGTTTTCCAATTAGAAAAATTATTTCTAAATGGAAATGTAATAATATTTACAAAATAATAGCATAAATATTTAAGATTGTAAAATAATATGTTTATATATTATATTTGTATATCTTTATATACTGTAAAATATTGTATATGTTACATTTACTTCACTTATGGCTAATGATATGTACTTTTATTATAATTTATAAGAACTAATATCCATTTTGGTAAAGAAAATGACCAATCATGACTAAAATTTCATGGAATAAAGTCGCCATTGTTACCATTTAGCGGAAAAAAGGATGTCCAGCTTCAACCGTCTCATGTTTTGAGGGGATATTTTACAGATAAAACGAGTACAATTTCAATAACTTCTCTTCTGTATCGTATGTTACTTTTAGACAAACATAAGTATTTTGGAACATTTTTAAGACCTATTGCATGAAAATAATTTTAAAACAATACATTTTACTTAAAACGTTTCCACCTAAAAGAAGATAATTTCAAGGGCTCAACAAGCAAACTCCTCTTGACGATGAAACAACACTTCTAAATTTAATATCCCAACCGTTCCCTCTACATAGTTAACGGGAAGTAATTATTTAGTAACTCTAGTTGTTTCAGAACTGAAACATGTGTGCTTAACTCTGGGATAATGGTATCTGGGAACTTTATTGAAAACTAGAGACAATATCAACAGTATTATGGGTTGAAGAGAATTGACTTCTTGTGCAGTTTTCAGTTTCAATACAATACTAAGACTATGAATACCACATTCTCATTAAGGTTTTAATGAAACTAGTAAAGATGTTTTCTCTCATATCAGTTTAAACTGTTGAAAATTCGTTTGTGGTTATGGATTTTTACAGATCATTAGTTGTGTCTTTTTAAATCACACATATGAATCCATATATGAAACACTGTTTACTTAGACATTCATAACTGCCGGTATCTACTGTATAGCATTATTATTCAAAGCAATTATTATCTGTTACAATTTGTTTTGGACGTAAAACACTGTTTACTTAGACATTCATAACTGCTGGTATCTATAGCATTATTATTCAAAGCAATTATTATCTGTTACAATTTGTTTTGGACGTAATTATTTTAAATGATCGTGCACATCAGTGTAATAAATGTTATTCATAAATCAGAGAAAGATGATTGATTTTTAGAATCTACAAAACAAATATAATAAACTTTTTCAATTGAGATGATTTTGTAGACATATATTGTATTGTATTTAATAATCACTTCTAATTAGAACAAAAAGTTAAAAAAATTCCCATAAAAACCCAATTATCAATTGATCTTTAACGATAGGATATAGATTTTTTGAGTTTAAAAATCTCGTTCAATATATATTAAATAAAAAAATTCGGCAATGAGAGACTGAATATGATACAACTGTATCTAAAGGTTGAACTCAAGGGAACACAGGCTGACTACTGTTAAATGTAAAATTACGATCTCCAGAGGGGAGACCATTAAGCACTCTTTGTTTTAGAGAGGATTTGTTGATTTAAATATTTACAACGCAAAACAATTTCTAAAAGGCAAAATAGAGCATTAAGCCTTGAAAATAATATGTTGATATTATTTATCTTAAACTTATAGGTCTAATTATTGCTACTGGGCTAATGTACATTAATTCCCTTTTATACAATGAATTCCCGTCGTTTCAATACAATTACACTTTCCTCATTATTGTAATTACAACTATCACTAAATTACGTAATATCATAGCAGCTTCGGTTCTGGCCTCACAATAAACTGCTGGAACTACATTTAATGGAAACAAATACAACCAAATTGTCTGAAAATCCTTCTTTTCTTTCGATATTCGGTTCAATAAGGAAATATTTGACTAAATCACCCATTGGTGATTTGATAATAATTAAGAAATAATACAGCATTGTTATAAAACTCCAAACCGGTGTTATCCTTAGATAGATGCGTAAATTCATTTTTGTTGACGCAAACTGTCCCTTATTTCTAGGCCAATTTTAACGATTTCAGGTCAATATTTTTGTTTCTGTTCGTAGTTGTGCATATGGCCTTCATTTTTCAATAGTTTCACGCTGAAAGGCACGGGAAGTACTCCCGTGTATTATAATAATAATACTCCGTATATATAATTGAAAGTATATTTTTCAATTATAAGAACGGCATGGAGAGTGATTTTAAGTATCTGAAAATTAACAATAATGTTTGAATGTAAATAATGATGCCTATAAAAGTCAGGATGTCAACAGATTTTGTTAATGTTAATAAAAGTACGTTTTAATGAGTGTAAGTTTTGTTTGATATATAACTAAAAACAAATCCATGAATTTCTGTGTCTCTGTCTGTCCTTTATAGTCCAGTCCTTTATTTTTATAAATAAATAAAAGATAAAAACAAATAAATTATACAAATTTGAGCAAATATTCCAAATATGAATATTATGCACAAAATAACAAAGAATGAATATAAATTTCGAATATCCACAATTATTAAAATAAATCATTTGAAAAATCTCAGTCTTGCTTTGAAAACAACCATTGTGTGTGTGTGTGTGTGTGTGTGTGTGTGTGTGTGTGTGTGTGTGTGTGTGTGTGTGTGTGTGTGTGTGTGTGTGTGTGTGTGTGTGTGTGTGTGTGTGTGTGTGTGTGTGTGTGTGTGTGTGTGTGTGTGTGTGTGTGTTTTCTTTTTGTTTTTTTTTTCTTATATGCCAAATATGTTTTTTTGTTGCTATTGCAAATTTAAATTTCAGTAATCTGTTGAAAAAAGTATGGTTGTGTACTAAAGATATCTTAAAAGTAGTTTTATTCACTTTAGGTAACCTTCACTCTTTCATAATTACTCCAGTATTTCTACCAGTGAACTTATATTCAAGTAATTCTAATCAGACTTATTAGTTGTAATGTTTTTATATTTGATTTCCTATTGAATTATAAATCACACTTTAAAATATTTCTCAATCGGTTGACAAGATTCCTCAAATCTTTCTGATGACTATTTCTTGAATAATATTGCCAGTAAAAAAGCTGTGGACAGTTAAATTCATGCCGATTGAAGAATCAACTATTAGCTTGAAGAAACAGGATTGTTATAACGTCAAAATTCACAAGAAGTACAACAGAAAAATGTCCCTGCCATTAAAATATGTTTCATAATACTGTAACTTAACTATAAACAAATTGAGATATTCAAAAACACTTAAACCAAGATAATTTAGAAAGTAACAAGCAAAATCCTCTTCGAAGTGAAAAACATAAATTCTGTATTTAATAGCTCATATCTGCTTCCCCCACTCAACTGGGCCTATACATTGCTAATAATACTCAGACTATGGGGAACACTTTATGGGGAAGTACACTAGACAGTAATTGGTCGGTAGTTGGTTAAATCCCAGCTTTATGTGCTAAAGGTTCTTAGTTCGATCCCAATCACAGTCATAATACATTTTGAGAAGGATCAGCTGATAATCACCGGCTGTTCATTTGTCATTGGGCAATTAATTAATGACACTTTCTAAGGAATAGTCGGCCTTAGTTTGTAACAATGACTACATTCGCTCATCACACTCATTCGAAATATCTTGACGATTGGCGTCTTATGAATAAATAAATAAATAAATAAAAACATACATTAGACATATACGTTATGAGGAAGTAATTATTTAGTAACTTGAGGAATAATTTTCTCCAGTTGTTTCAGAACTGAAACATGTGTGCTTAACTCTGGGATAGTGGTATCTGGGAACTTTATTTAAAACTAGAGACAATATCAACAGTATTATGGGTTGAAGAGAATTAACTTCTTGTGCAGTTTTCAGTTTCAATGCAAATACTAAGACTATGAATGCCATATTCTCATTAAGATTTTTATGCGAACATTCTTAATTAAAGCTACATTAGGGTGGAACTTGTTGAAACATATAATGATAGATTAGTGGGTGTTTTACTACCCCATACTTGTATGGGTGGATCAATATCACCGTACGAGTATCAATACACCTCTATAACTGCACGTACACTATAGATACTATATAACCACCTATACTGCACTGATAACATTCCCACCCATCCACTGATAGTTCATCATCTACAAGTTCAACGATGATACCTCACCAATTCAAATTCAGCTCCATTCACACGTTGAATGTCTTCTCACCCACCCTCTTACTGAGCTTCTGATGTCTTTCCGAACCCTCACACATGTACGATGTTTAAATATAGTGTTCTTGGAATGAATCAATGAACATTTTGTTGTGGATATTTTAGGTGATAGGTTATATACTCAGTCTTCTTAACACTGTCACGACGGCCGCTTAATGGTTTCCATCAACGTGGATACTAATTTAGGTGTCTAGAGAGTCCAAGTTGGGTGGTATTCAGGGACCGGTCTTGTGTAAGGAAGACAATTGAGTATCTGGCTTATCAATTAGCTGATAATCAGACTAATATTACATGGTTCGGATTCCACGTTAAGCTTTAGGTCCCTTAATTGCTCTGGCTATTGGGCTATTAATAAATAGCTCTTTCTAAGGAACAGTCGACCTTTAGTTAGTAACAATGACTACACTCGTTCATCTACATTCATCACAATCATTCACTCCATATATTCGCCCATGTCTCTACGATTGGCGTCGTATTGATGAATAATGAATATTTATGAACATAGCTTGTTGATATATTAAATTCTTTTGGTAGTTCTATGGTAACCAATTTGACCTTTTTGGTGCATAACTCATGAACAAACAATGGGCTATTTTTTATTAATATTTTGAGAATATAGTGAACAAAAGTTACTAACCAACCTGGTATGAAGTAAATTTAAAAAATATATTTTTTTAAGTGTTGCCAATTATTTTTCTGTAAATGATATTTGTTCAAATTTAGAGTTGAAGTTTGTACATTCATCTTTGGCTATAAAATCAGATTAATAATATATACATAATTAATTTCTAGAGTTTACTATAACTGAGGGAGTTATGTCTTTCTGTCGAATAGTTGTTGTGGGGCAGGCGGGGCCTATGAGGGTTGTAAAGGGGAGGGGAATCATTACGTGTTCGTTAGTGAGTCAGGATCTTTACTACTCTTAGCGGCAGTTGCAATAAAATATAGAACAATATTCCTTAGAGCGCTAAGCTGGGTGCCCGGACTAACACCCTTAAGCCATTTTCAGATTGTAAATATATAACCTAATTATAATTTATAATTTGTCATAACTAGGTTATATTTTTAAACACGAGGAGTTGAAACTGATTAATAGTTTATGTAAAATATAGTAAAAGGGTACGTTATTAAAAATATTGCTCAATTTATGATTATTATTGCTTATAAAATAAGCTGTTTATTGATACAATCTTACTTTAACAACTATTCTTCTCAGTGAAACATATGAATTCGTATTATATATAAATGTATGTCATGTATATATATACATGACATACATTTATGAACATATCAGCACATGTTGCTTCTTTTAATGGTCTTCTTTAATAGTAACAGATTAAATACACACATCACATTTTGACAAGAAATGAAAAACCTGTTCCCTCAACAATGAGGACATCAGCGTGTCTGTGACAGCAAGATTTATGACTGCACGTTTATGATCTACTTGCCCCATTTTATGACAAGTCATAATATCGTATAATTCTATAGCTTTCAATTTCATACACTGCTGTAAGATCTTCATTAGATGGAATAAATTCTATCAATTATGTAATAAGTTTGTATTTTGTTTTTTTTCTCTCCAAAAAAAATGTAATTATAAAAATAATATGGTGTGAACATTTTGAATCTTTTTGTTTATGCATGTGTAATCTTTGTATGTTCAGTAAATTTATACAGTTTAAAAATGTGTAATAAACATAAATCAATAACGCCCTTTTAATTTCCTCAAAACAATTACATATACCAGATGATTAACAGAAAGTGATTCACAAACAGAATTTACTGATAAATTTATAATATTAACAGTTTCATATAATAATAACAGCTAATTAGGTTTAAGAGTCTGCAGAGGCTGTCGGCCATGTTGGTTTTAATCTCATTAGGACAATGTTATTTGCGAATCCATGTTTTTGCGTTATTTATTGGCCAACATTTGTGTATGAGATACCTGCGTTTTGGATTGTCTTTTGATATTTTGATTACATACGCCTAGTTTCGAAAAGCTTCAAACTAAGTATTTTTTATATTTGTTTTATATGAAACTAATTAGCAATTGGCAAACCAATTCCAACACCCAATTTCATTCTTGATCAAATGCAATTTGTTTGAAAAAATACGTTTAAAAATAACTTTTTAATTTGAATACGCGTCATCGTATGTCCGATTAAAAAATAACAATGCTCTTATGGGATTAAAATCAACATGGCCGACAGCCAAGAGACAGAACTGAAAACAGGCTCTTAATGAATATTAAGGTTAGTTTTTATTACAAATTATTTTAAACTTAAAGAATTTGTAATAAAATAAACATTTTATTACTTTATTTTAGTACCACGTTTACAAAAATTATATGGAGTTTATTTATTTTTATATATTTAAAATAACTATACAGAAGAGGTAGTTTTTGTTTATTGTCCATATATTCGAATAATTCGAAAATATACAATATTTTATTGTCACATTACGGTCATCTAAAAAAGAAGGATGTTTTTCTCGTATTATTCAACTGTCCGACGTAGCTGGTTGAACAACCTAAAAAAATTAAAATTATATAAAATCTTGCATGATTATATATAGAGTGTATACTAAACAAAAGTTCTTATATATACACTGGAAGTATGTACTCTTAATAATTGTAACTGTATATTCCCTAGTATATGTGAAAATAATGTAAATACCCTAGTGCATATGTAAGATAAGTTCTGGCATGTTTATCATTAAAACTCCGTTTAAAATGATGTGGTACAAATATAATACAAATTACATCTTATTTTAATATGTGTAGGGCCTACAATTATTTTACATGCGACATTACACTTGTGAAGAAAAAAGTGTTATTACCTTAAAAAAGAGGTACAAGAAGGAGGTGCTGGATTCCAAAAACTAACTTACGTCAACTTATTTTAAAATTAAAAAAAAATCCTTACATTACACATATACGTATCATAAAACTTGCAAGTTATAATTTTATAAATAAATCAAAATGTAAACATACAACAAAATGTGAGACATATCAGTCATATTCACTATACTGATCTTAGACATTCTAACATGTAAATCCTCGTTTTTACAGAAAGGATTCAAAACATACCATAAAATATCATTAAAATTTAATAAATTTAAAAGGGTTCTGTTACAAAATGCGTCATAAATAAATCTTTATAAATTATTTTATATTAAGTCTTTCTTTGTTTGGAAACAACTATATAATTTATTATTTACTATAAAAATCTGAACCACATTGTGGCAATTAAGATGCATTTTGAAAATATGAGTAGGCCGATTAAAAAGTGTCATTATAAATGCACCGGTACAAGAGAGATACACTAGGTGGTGAAAGTGAGATAGACAACTACGCGTCCCCTATGTGTATTTTTTTAATGGTCAATAATAAAGATGGTGATAAGAAATTGTGAGTGTTGTAGTTATAAAAATAATATCGAGTTAAAAGTTTTAAGTAAACCATAATTTCGAAGTTCATCGAATAAGTAATCACTTTTAGATGAGGGTCAATACTTTTAACCATCATTCACTCAAACGTGTACCAATAACATTGTTCCCTTAACACAAAACTAATCTTAATATACATAATAAAAAACGATGTGATCACTATCACGAATTCTCCAGAGCTAATGAAAAGATTAGTTAGCTTTTGTACCATAAAGAATCACCAAGAAAGTATTTCAGGAAATTATATTACAGAATTTACCTTTTCCACAACAGTAACATTGGTATTCATTTAATTTAATAATTAAATTAAAACTGATACAAAAACATAAATACGACACAAACTCTTGGCTAAATTGGTTTTCATTGTAAATGTTAAGGTCATTTCTACTAACTCTGACATGATTGTACTACTTTGCACCCCCCTAAAGGAGACTTAAAGGTTTTCTAAACTAAAACTTTATTATGTATGAGAAAGGTGGATGTTGAGCCTTTATATTGATACGATGGTTTAGAGAGAACCATGAAGGGAAGGGTAAGCTAGCGTAGAGAACCACTCCTTAAGGTTGGCTAGTTTTATTATAATGTCTTTAAAAATTAAGAATACAGCTAATTCATTGTTATAAGTCTATATTGAGAACTACACGCCTCCACTGTGTCGTTTTTTTTAAATTGTCATGGCAACTAAGATGACGATAAGCCACGTGCTGGCTGCGCACTGCATCATTAGCATAAGTGATCATTGGTAGTTTGATTAACAATGACTAATTAAGCTCAGAACGATTAAATTAAATTATTATTTAGTATTAAAATAACCATTAATAATAACAATAACACTATTAACAATAGTGTAAAAATAAATAATTACAACTAATCAAACTTGTAATTTTAGTTATATTACAGTTTTTTTTTTCCAACTTCTATTACAGTGTAGAGCACTTGAAGGCAGAAAACGGAAGTTAGTTATACTCGTGATGTATTGCAGCTGAGTGGTGGTATCCTCCGCTGCTGAAACTCATTTATGAGCTAAATAACACGCTGGCAAATTTCTGTCCGTCTAAATTATAGCAAGTTACGTGGTAACCACATTATTCCTTTTCGCCTTAATTCGCATTTCATTGTTACATTATTTTGCATTAAGTTTTGATAACTCTACACAAAAGAAAACATCCCTAACTCTTATGATTCTTTAGTTGACTATACTACAGTTTTTTGACTAAGCTTTTTTATTTTAAATTAAATTTTTCTTAATAATAGACAATTTTTCCAACTTCGGCTTTTTCTTTCCTCTCCTGATGTGATATCCTGTCTCGCACCCTCGGGAGGTATCTGTGCGACGTTGAGTTTCAGGAATAAATAACATAAAATATGTATTTTATAGTCGGCCTTTTGTCAAGATGACACATTGTTTACATTCTTCTACAATTATAAGTGTTCAACTATCATAAAACTTGCCACATACAAGTTTGTTACCAACAAACGTATTACCTGGAACGCATTAGTGGTTGCAGCAAACGGATCTATCTGACCATGCACAAGCCGGAAATGCCCGTAGTACCGGATGCGGTAGGTTCCTGGCCGGGCATCCGGAGGAATAGTCCATTGAATCTCAACCTCAGAGGTTGCCAGAATACTCGATGTCCGTGACCAGATAAACCTATTGATGAATGAGGAAATTTTAATCGTGTTCATTGGTTAAGAAGATTAATCAGACCAATCCTAATTAGAGTAAGTCAAAGGTATAATTTACTTTGTTAGCTTCAGCCACAACCCCCTTCCATCAGCATGGGGTTTAATCAGTTTAAATTATTCCATGAAGATAGGAAGTTGTAATTCACATGGGAAACCTAATTTATTATTAATTATTATTGTTCATAAATGAGACGCTGACACAGCTGTGCGTGTGTATTTTAGTATGAATGTGGATGACCTGCAGAGTCTTGTTGGTGACTAAGGTCGACTGCTCCTTAGAAATAGACATTTATTCCTAAACCAATAGCTAGGGCATCTAAGGGACCTACAGCTTTACGTGGAATCCGAACCATATAATATTTAGATTTTCAGCTAGTGACAAGCCTGATACTTAGTTTTCTTCCCTACTCGAACATTCGGACACTGACTAACACCAAAACACCCCAGACTTCTATAGAAGTGTCCTCGTTGATGGCAGCCATTGAGCGGACGCCTATTTGGCAGTAATATGACCGAGTATCGAACATATCGCTTACAAACTCCCCAACACTTTGTCCCCAAGTAGCTGGATTACAACACTGCGCCACTAAGTGCCGATCTAAAGCACAATAACTCTAAACCAAAGTAGTTTCCAAAACATAGCTGTCATGGGCCAAAGTAATGTAAAATATAAGTCTTGATACATAAATCTCAATCAAATAAAAAATTAAATTTCGAAACAAATTTAAAATAAATTGTTATTTGCCCTATTATATTTAAAATGTTGTTACTAAATAATTACTGAATGGATTTGTTTAGCAATCCAAACAAATCGAGTCACATTCATTAATATAAATAGACATTATATTGTAATATCAATAGACAGCATTTGTTGTATTTTTGTTTCAAGTTATTATGTTTCAAAATCTTTGTAATGTTGTGCTGTTGGTGATATCAACTTACAAATTACATTTATTGCTAATGGGTAGTACGTGATGTTATTTTCAATTTTAATTTAAAATTATTTCTTTTCATCATTACTTTGTAAGGTACATTTTTTTTTTACTTTAATGGCTATGCCTTCTAAAAAACATATACAACGAAAAATACAAGGGGTTTCTTTTAAAACGTAACCCTATTTACAAGTACAGAAAATGAAGGTTTATGATAATTACAAGTTCATAGTTTGGTAGCCCTGGTTCTCCTTCTTCCTTCACTATCAGCTTATTTATATTTTTGCATTGTTGTTACTTTATTTGGGTTTCGTGCAATGTCATTAAGTTGAGGTTAGAAACATGGTTTTCAGCAATGACCAGAGAATGTTTATTGTGAAGGAATATTTTAAAACAAAATCGTTTGTTTTATGTCAAGATGCTTTCGAAAAAAATTTCCAGGTAATTGTAAACCTAAAAATCTACTATTTACAGACTTGTTATAATATTTAAAGATACAGATTCATTTCATTTCAAATCATTGGTTGCGTTTTAAAAGAAACACCCTGTATATTCACCCCATTCTTCATACAGGTCCCGTTCAGTAAATCCTGTTAAATTACGTTTTTGAAGTCACAGGTGTGGTTGACATTCAATTCCACACTCAGAGAGTGCGTTGATAGAATATGAATAGGCCTGATAAAGGAACCTAACAGTTGGTAGTTTTGGCGTTGGTTTTTTATGCTTTTGATGTTATTGATAGTCATGACTGAAAAATATTGTTCAAAATCTCTAATGTTTTTTCCTCTTTTCCTTCCTTCTTTAGAATGATTATTTATACTTTCAATGTGAACTCACACCTGATTATTATTTTCTATGAACCAAATATTTCGCTAACCCCTTAAGATCTTAATACAACAAAGCCTTACTTCGTCTCCCAGCTGGCGTCAGTGGCCACCACAGTCCATCCCCTCCCATCCCGCCGTTCCACGGTCAGGTAACTGGACTCGTGCTGGAGATTGTTCCTTGGATTGGCGCCAGTCTGTATCAACAGATCAGCTAATTGTGTAAGGACCATATAACTTTCAGGGAATGTTTTTAAATTGTTTTTAATTTTGTTACATTTTTTGTCGTACACTATGCAGGATGTATTAGATCACCTAGACCACTCCTGTACCAGCTTAAAGAATTTAAATTGGAATATTTCTTCCAACTGTAACCCTACTTTTAGATCCCTAAGAATTCAAGTAAATTATTCTCAACACTGTTAATTGCCTGAAAATGAAAATTTTGGGGGGAAAGGTCTTTTTTGGAACATTTTCAAACATAAAAATAAGTTGTAACACAGATGAAAAACTAAAGAAACGTAAATAAGAAGTGCTGCATCTCCCTCTTGAAAACCATATTAATAGTTACAACGTTATAAATACAAAAGGTGCATTATTATTATAGACCTTTTATTTTTAATACAACATGATATAGGTTGATGATAAAACATTTTTACCTAACCTCATTTTCATAGTAAAAAAGGGTTTTTGTGACCCATTTAAAAATGAACAGATATACGCCAAAATATTATATGCAAAGAACGTTTATTTTCCAACCACTTTTATTGTGATTAAGCATTAAAAATAAACGTCACACAGCACAAATTTATTAAAATACAAGCACAAAATGCACAAATATATTACAAGTACAAAATGCACAAATATTATGGTGTTTTGTGGATCCCTCTGGTCTGAGGAAGGTGAGCGTGGTTCACCGAAATCGATCACCATAATAGTTGTGCATTTTGTACTTGTATTGTAATATATTTGTGCATGTTGTGCTTATATTACAATAAATGTGTGCTGTGTGACGTTTACTTGAACTGTATACATACCAACACGTATTATGCTAATTAAAAACTATTTGTGAATAAGCATCATTGCCTATGTTTAAAATTTTGTCATTTTAAATGTTGGGAAAATTGAAATTTTTTACTTGTTCGTGTTTTTATTATCCATATGTTTGACTATTTTCAAATAAAAAAATGGAAATTTAAATGACTTTCCATGTTTTTCCCCCTAAAATGTTACGTCATTAGGCTTCTCTTGGCATGTATATTCCAATAACGTTAACTTTAAAATCCAAAATACTGTTTATTTTGGGCCAACCTACCCATAGGAGTAAGAGTATTTTCAAACATTTTACTAAATTGATGAGGATTTTTAAATGAAGTGTCACACGGTACTTGGCGCAGCTAGAAAATTTCTCCAAACCAAACCTCGCCTCCAAAAATGCCAGTTTGGAATAAGGAACAGGGTTGAAAACTATTTTCTTTGTACTCTTTGGAGCGGAAATGAAGGTTTACAGTTGGAATAAATATTACATATTAATTCGTTTGTCGCTAAAAGTAGTGACTCAGGTGATCCTATTTTATATATTTTCTACTAAATTAAAGACATACATTATTAGAGTAAAATTTTTTACACAAAATTAATGATTTATTCTAAACCTTTTTCCAGTAATTATAAAAATACTTAACCATTAATTACTACTATTTACGGTATTTAGTTAAAATGGCAAAGTATGTATCCAGTTGCATTTTTTTTTTTTTTTTTAATTAAATTAAAAACAATAGCAAAAACAATAAATGTATACAGTTCGGATATTCCCACCATCATTTACATTGAAACAATACACTTTATTTCTAATTTCTCTCGACCTCATGGATGCACCATGGATAGTATAAAGTGTTCATATTAATCTTTTCAATGACTTTTGGATATTGACAACTCAATTTTTCACTCAAAATGTAATGCTCTTCAAAAATTGTCTTAATTGTTAATGAAGCACCTCTTCTGTGCGTATCACTGATGTAAATGAGCAACGATATCTTCAGTGGCTTTACCATATTTATTGTGCCTTTCTGTAACAGATAAATTAAATTTTAGGCCGTTTAGATTGCGACCTTCTTAAAGCACCGATACGAGAGAGGCACTGAGTGGTGGAAGTGAGGTAGAGAATCACTCTTCCCTCATATTATACATCAATTTATACATTGTTAAGGAAACTGGTGAGACCCGTGCTGGCAGCACACTAAAAACCCCACCTACTACGTCATCAGCAGAAATGACCATTGGTTGTTTTGATAAAAATGTACGAATCAAGCTTATAAAGAAGAAAAATCAATTGTTATTTAATATTGATATAACAATGAACAATAATGTAAACTATAAATAGCGATAAAAAAAACTTGTACAGTTTATCATATTTATTTTTTACAACTAAAACCAATGTGGACGTTGAACACAAACTGATCTTTAAGGCGGAAATAGGTTACGCCCGTGATGAACGGCGGAGGAGCGGTAGAACGTTCTCCTCTGCTGCTGAAATCCCTATATTGAATTTCATGCACTAATATTGAAATTCGTGTCGTAATCTATCCGGCCCAGTGGCTATTGCGTTCCAATTTCTATGGGAATAGGAATGTGTGTTTATTATGCGGTGATCTAAAAACGGTGGTTTTCCAAAGAAAGTCAATTCTGATCAAAATCAGAGCAAAATATAGCCCAAAATATAACTAAATACTTTATATATTAATTAAGTATAATACTAAAATGTATTACTTATTTATGTTCGTTAAATTATAAAATAGTTTATAACAAATGTCTTAGTAGTTATTTATTACGATAGAAAAGTTCCCACATCACATACATTTACAAGAGTAAGACATTCAGTATGCAATATTAACAAACGGCGTGGATCTAACTAATTAAATACATGTAACAAAAATGAAATAATTTTAAATGAAATATGAAAATGTTTTAGTCTGCTTTGGGGTCTCTTCTAAATTGCGGAACTTGAAACTTCGTAATGGAAATGTCAGGTCACTTAAAGCGCTTCAGAAGTTTTCGTGAAGAAGTCTAAAAAAGCTATTCTGATTAGTTCTTATTTGACCCCACCACAACTCAATTAAGTTTTCCGAGTATAAGTTTTTCTAAGTAGTCCTTTTAATTGTTTTATGACGTTCTACAATCAAACTAGCACTAAGCTACATATCTACATTTTTTATTATTATTTTTCACTGTCTCTATAATATTAATAACTTATTAAAACCTTATATTTTACTGAAAATAACATATTAAATATAACTATACATTTTTCAGTGATATTTCGACGTTTCTAAGGTTGATCTAATGCAAAGCAATTATAATAATATTAATGATTTATTTCCAATATTTATAGTACTTTAAAAAAAGATATTTAACAGAACAATGAAAGCCATTTATATTCGGTAAATGGTGAAAAACTAAAACTAAAAACATGATTTCCCCAGCCTTCGTTCATTGGCGCTTTAAATGACAAGACAGCTTCTGTGGTGCTTATCAGTCCATTGCAAGATTAAACGAGTCAAGGAAAGCGTGTAAACTAGTTCCATTGGGTTTGCACTATGAATCTCTTAAGAAACTATTACTAAATTACTATACTTAAAATAAAATCAAGATTCGGTAGTAAAATCTGCCAATTCCTTAGGTTCTTAGCAAAGAGACTTAATTTAATTCACTAATTCATTAATTAAGACGCCCATATTAGAGATATGGGCGAATATGAGGAGCGAAAGGGTATGATTGGTGTGGATGAACTAGTGCAGTCATTTTTACTAAGTAATGTTGACTATGCCTAGGAAATATCCATTTATAAATAGCCCAATAGCAAGGGGAACTAAGGGACCTACAGCTTTACGTGGAATCCGAACCACGCCGTAATAGTCTGATTTTCAGCTAACTAACAAGTTGGTTACTCAGTTATCATCCATACACAACAACTTACATTCATGGCGAATATTTTAATTTCATCAGGTAAACTAACTCTTTTAGGATCCATGTAGAGTGTTTTTACAAAAGAATACTTATTTATTGAAAAACTGACAAAGATTATGAGTTACTGCGGTTTTTATGTGATAAATTCTCCGTTCCTTGGTTGCCTCTCCTCTTATAAAATTCCCGAAGGACTTTCAAAATAAACAGATTTGTTGTGATATTACCTTTAAATGCTTGAAAAGCTGCTCATTATGGTTCTTATTGTGTATGAAACGTGCAACGTGTAAGAAATATTTTTGGATTATTATCAGTTTGATCAATAAGCTATCATACGGCAATCCAAAACTCTATACCATATTGTTGCCGCATATGTATCAATTAAAAATACAGTGTTTTTTTTTAAATGTAGTTGCATATAAATTAAATTATCTGGTCGACCTAATTCATTATTCAATGTTGAGGCTAATAAAATAAGGTGTTTCTCGTATCATTTATCGTTTCCCTGACTAGTGTTTGGAGATCAAATGTGTGATATTGACTTCATAAAAGAGTGTTTTATACAGCCAACATAAACATGAGCTAAAATCTGTCTACTGTACTCAAAGTGTATTATTACGCTGAAAGCCTAATATAACGCCCAATAACGACTTCAAAAGTAATGAGATTATTTCCGCAGTACAGACATGTAACTAAATCACGGGTCTAACGCCGTTGCTTTGTTACATGAACACTACTATAGTAACCCCGTTGAGAGGCCCATCATTTCCACGTATGACGTAGCTGACCTTGGTTCGAATCCAGGTATGACAATTAATTTTTCTCCCTTGCCCCTATTGATCGGAAATCACTACTCCGTTGATTCAACGAGCCAAAAAATAATCAAAAATGGACTTATCATTAAGGAAACAGTGTTACAATTATTTAGCATCTCTCACCAATAAAAGCCTCAGTATTTATGTTATTTTTAGCCAGTTTCACGTCACTACCACGATAACAGATATGAAAATTTCAGTGTTATTTTGTTGCGTTGAATATCAAATTGCTTTACCAAACTAGTTTCTTGAAATTCTAAAACTTCAAGTTTGGACTAAAATTAAACACAAACCAATATATTATGAAGGATTTCATTACATTATTTGGTCAGTTAAAATTAATTATCGCTACTGGGATCCCTGGATCTTGTTTCCGTTGAACATGATCAAGTAGAATAATAAGGTTTCGTTCAGATGATTCCCCAACAATAGCGAGATTGTGACGTAATTTAATTCTGATTCAGAGTTACCCATGCATACAATTCTTAGTATTGACATTTGAAGACAGTTGATTTATTGCTTTAGTTACTGAGATGGAAAGATTTAGTTATCTGCCCAATCTTAAACTAACCTTTAAAAATGCATTTCCACTAAATTGTTTATTAATAAAACATTATATTTCCTACAGTTAAATGCCCTATAATTTCTTAGTCTTATAATTATTTTTATTCTTAATATTAGCGTTCTATATCACCTAGTGACATTGTATGAATGTTAAATTGAGGGAGCCGTTTCCCTCCAAAAAAACGCCCAAAACAGCAATTTCTAGTTCAACGTTTTGGTGTCTAATAATAACTGTATAGTGCCATTTGATATGAGAAGAGCAGTTTTAGTGAACCATAAGGGGGTTTTTGGGAAAAATTTAGCATTTTACTTAGTACTTTATGTTTTATTGCAGTTAAATATTGACACTTTAAATGTTATTCTTGACAATTCTAAACTAAAAAACTCACAATATCAAATGTGGACACTATTAGATAAGTTTAGGTTGTCCATGTTGGATGGTAGTTAAGGTTCAGATATTGTGTAGGGAAGAGAACTGAGTGTCAGACTTGTCAGTTAGCTGAAAACCAGACCAACACTACGTGGTTCGAAATCCACGTAAAGCTGTAGGTCTCTTAGTTTTCCTGGCTATTGGGCTATTATAAATAACTCTTTCTGTGGAATAGTCGATCTTAGTTAGTAACAATGACTACACGTTCATCTACACTTATCACACTCATTCGTCTCTCATACGTATTCGCCCATATCTTGACGATCAGCGTTTCATGAATTAATAATAATCATGGTCCATTAGATTGAACATTTAACAAGCATACAATGTGCATTTTAACTCATTATAATAATAAACGCGAATCGCATAGTTGAAATATAACTGCGCGTTTTTTACCACTGACGGTAAGTGTCTACAATAGCGATGTCGACTTCACAACAGTTACTGGAGGTTTGGTTTATGACCCCCTTAATGCATAACCTGAAATTTTTTTAGAAGAAAATAACAGCCAGCCCAACTTTTTCGTGTCCTCTTTTTATGACACGAACAAATTTACGTTAAAATATTTTGAGAATAATTTCGTAGTCACTTACAAATTTGGCGCTTACGGTCTGGCCTAGAGAGGCTGAGGTTGGTGGCTGAATCAATACGTCACCGAAGTAATTGGACCAACCCCCGTTGTCGAAGACCACAGGGGTCGTTAGAGAGATTAGGTAATTGAAGAAGTCGGGAGGGGGATCGTTCTTCGCAAGTCGAGTCTCCTGTAGTGTGAGAAAGAAATTATATTACCAAGATAAAGTAAGACTTTATTGAAATGGATCTCAACCCTTATCTGCAATCTACTAAAGATACTATGTTTTGTCTCTATTGCAATAATTTCTTAATATGTTGAATTAAAGGTTGTTGAACATTTGCCATCATACGAGAAAAAATACCAATCACGACGTTTCGATTTGGAAAAACTCAACCCTTTTTCAAAAGCTAAAAACTAAATTACATCTAAGTTTAAACAAACATGTTCTAAAATTACGTTCATAAACTAGTAAAATTATCTACATTTATCTAGAATGGGGTTCAACAAAATTAACGTCTACTAAATCTAAAAAATTTAACTGGGTGAATTAATATAACTAATTAGGGTGCAACTGACAAAATGGCCAAAAAACTAAATCGAAACGTTGTGATTGGTATTTTTCGCGTAATGATGGCAAATGCCCAACAACCTTTATCTTCCTCATCTGATACTCAATAATTAATACATTTCAAAAACAAAGATGTTCAATTAAAGCAAAATTTAAACTGTTCCCTTCTGGGCCACTAAAGGGGCTACAGTACGTCCCCTAATGATTTAGAATCATAAATTAACTATCTAATATGCAAGTATTCGATTGTCTTAACGTTTAATAAGAGAAGCTGTCAAATATTTATCATTATATCACTGTTGGCGTGTTTTACTTTATGTATGAACGCAAAAAAAACAACAAAAATATATATGTATAAACATTAATATAGTTTATATTAATACACTTTAAAAAGACAAAATCGATATTAAGTAATGTGGAGAAGTGTTTTAGAATACTTCGACCTCAAACCGAGAAAAAAGCCGCATTAAAAAAAAATTACTAGTTTGTTAGTTTTTAGTATATAATATAATAGAATAAACATAATAGAATAAACTTTATTTCTCAATACAATAACAATATTAACACGTATAATACAAATTTAGAGCAATCTATAAAATGTAGTAATACAGCACATACATAACAGAATATTATATACTTATACAATATATCAGTACTGGCTGACCTTGGCAAATTAACATTCATACTACACATACAAACCCACATATCCGAGAAAATAAAGTATTGGCCTCCAAGGCAAAGCCTGTTTGGAGGCATTTACATACTGCATTGAATAAAAGAAATAACAGTGTTAGAACAAAATTATAAATTCAAAAAAACATTTGCAACTTGACCCTAGTACCCTCTTTTCCAAAATATTCATTCACAATACAGCTAAACCACACACACTCTAAATATAGTAACTATACTATAAACCATATTTATGCCTACATCTATTTTAAATAAAACTATTTTAGACAAAACTATCGAAACTACACTTTCCTACTCTAAACACATTTACCTATAAATATACAAAGTATACAAAAAAAAAAACAAACAGCAATTCATACACAATATAGCTATTAACAATGCACACTCCTCCAGCTACATACATATATACATACACATACACAAATACATACCTATACATATATACATTTAGACACATTCAATTTACATTTAATAAACATTCTATATTTTGCAATGAGAACAACCACTCTTTAATACATTTCAAGAATGATGCAAGTGACCTTTGGTTACTAATTTGGCAAGGTAATGCATTAAATAATTTTGGAGCTAGAAATGAATAGTTTTTTAAAAAGAAGGTGTTTGTTGGCAGTGGAGTAATATAATTGTTAGCATTTCTCAATCTCAACTTATATTCATTAAGTACTTTACTGTTTTTGCTTCTTATATAAAATATTTTAAGTACCTTGTACACATACATGTATCTAAGAGGCAGAATTTTCAATTTCAGGAACAAAGGAAAGGATGACTCAGTTACTTTCTTCTTCAACATTATTCTTATGAAATATTTTTGCATCGTAATTATAGGTTTAAGATTTGATATGTACGTCCCTCCCCAACAGGAAAGCGCATAATCTATCCTACTGTGTACTATGGAAAAGTATAACATTCTCAACAGCCTTTCATTACAAATATTTCTCAAAAAATAAAAAATTCTAATGACACTATTCAGTTTATTCTTTAAATGTGTTATATGAATCTTCCAGTTCAGTTGGTTATCCAGCCAAATTCCTAGATATTTCAGAGATGTCTCACTCTTTACCAGTCCACACTCTGTATCGCATGCAACACTATTATTAGTTATACAATCCAAACATTTGTAAATAAAGCTATTTTCAAAATTGAAATTTCCCCTGAGACTAAAATTAATAAATTTGGTCTTTTCTGGACTTAAAACCATATTGTTTTTAGAAAACCACCATCTAAGTGCCTGCAAATCAAAATTAATTTTGACACTAATATCTTCCCATGCATCTTCAACATAACAAAGTGCTGTGTCATCAGCAAAAGAAGTTACATTTCCATGAAAGCGCCCATCACATAGATCATTTATATAAATTAAAAATAGCGTAGTTCCCAAAACCGACCCTTGGGGCACTCCAAATTTTATATCCCCAAATTTACTTCTCAAATCTTTAACTTTAACCCACTGTTTCCGGCCTGACAGATAACTTTTAAACCAGTTATAGACAATTCCTCTGATTCCAGCATTATATAATTTATCTAGAAGTATATCATGGTGAACCGTGTCAAACGCTTTAGTAATATCCAAAAAAAGGCCAGTAATTTTCTTCTTGTTGTTAAGTCCCCTTGTTATTGTGTCCATAAAATCATGCAACGCTGTCTCTGTACTCATCCCTTGCCGAAAACCGAATTGGTTTTGACTAAAAAATTTGGATTCTTCCAAAAAATGCAATAATTTATTTTTAACTATTATTTCAAACACCTTAGAAAATGTAGACAGCAATGATATTGGTCGATAATTACAACAACATGCCCTTGAACCCTTTTTATATACAGGAATAATAACAGCTTCCTTCAGTTTTCCAGGAAATTCTCCTTTTTCTAAACTTAAATTAATAATATACAACAAAGCCTTTGATATCTTACTATATATCTGCTTAACAAAAGAAGAAGTAATACCATCAAGTCCCGGTGAGGTACCGGTCTTTAGAGAATAAACAGCTGTTCTTAGTTCAATTTCCGTGACAGGTCTAAAAAACATTGAACAGGCAATGCTTTTTTGCTTAAAAACATTTTTCAAATTAACATGCAATAAAGGATCAGGTTCTTTTATTTTTTCACTTAAATCTCCTGCTATAGATAAAAAATACCTATTAAATTCATTTGCTACGATTTCAGGATTATTTACAATTCGTCCTTGTATTTCCAATACCAGTGTGGAATCTTTACACCTTTCTTGCCCTGTAATTTCTTTAATAGTTCTCCACGTTTTTTTGTGATCACCACAACAATTGTTGAACTTCTCAGCATAATAGTTGTTTTTTATAACGCGAATATCAGTTTGCAGTTTATTTCTGTACTCTCTAAAATACTTGATTTTATCAATATTGTTTGGATTTGCTCTTACCGCCTTTAGTAGATTGTTTTTTACTTTGATACGCTTGCATAGATTTGTATTTATCCACGGTTTTAATTTTACAATTCGAGGATTTTTACGATTAATAATTTCCTTAGATTGTGCTATTATAGAATTTAGTAGCACAATCTAAGGAAATTATTAATCGTAAAAATCCTCGAATTGTAAAATTAAAACCGTGGATAAATACAAATCTATGCAAGCGTATCAAAGTAAAAAACAATCTACTAAAGGCGGTAAGAGCAAATCCAAACAATATTGATAAAATCAAGTATTTTAGAGAGTACAGAAATAAACTACTTTATTACTTTATATTGTTCGAGAAATAACTATGTAGATAGCTAAGTATGTAATACTGCATTAAATCTACTTTCTTAATAAAATTTAAAAAAGAATAATAATTTGTAAGTAATTATAATCGATGATAAGATAATCGATTTCTAACTGTCGATCGCTACGGAACGTTTTTTGTAAAATTAAATTATTACATATATAGGCCCTACATTTAAATGTAATTAATAACTCTTTATTAACTCAAGCAACTGTTTTAATTAATGTTAACAATAATATTTTTTCTAGATTTTTGTAAAAATATAAACATGTTAGAAACAAAATAAACTTTCCCTGTATTTTTTTTAGTAATAAAATGCATTTTTAAACTAGGCAAAATCCTTACTTTTAAAAACGGAGAGTAAAATTGTTTCATTAGTGGTGGCAGTGGTTAAGGCTATGGTGAACTAGTAAGGTCCCAATTACAAATCAATACCTATGTTTAGTATTTTACACGTATTGTAAAGCGCATGTATTAAAATAAGTAATTTGTTCAATAACACATCAAATCGTTCAATAAAACTGTTGTAAAATGTTTATAAAATACTTACTGAGTTGGTGGTGGCCTTAGCCAGTTCCCTATAGATGTCCAGGTAGATGGTGAGAGTGTGAGGCCCGTAAATGGTACTCGCCCCCTCGTACCTCTGGACCTAAAACCGAACTATATGTAGCCCCTATAGCATGTAATAAGCTAAGTTGGTGGTGGCCTTAGCCAGTTCCCTATAGATGTCCAGGTAGATGGTGAGAGTGTGAGGCCCGTAAATGGTACTCGCCCCCTCGTACCTCTGGACCTAAAACCGAACTATATGTAGCCCCTATAGCATGTAATAAGCTAAGTTGGTGGTGGCCTTAGCCAATTCCCTATAGATGTCTAGGTAGATGGTGAGAGTGTGAGGCCCGTAAATGGTACTCGCCCCCTCGTACCTCCAAACCTAAAACCGAACTATATGTAGCCCCTATAGCATGTAATAAGCTAAGTTGATAGCACACTGAGTAACAACAAGCTCGATCGGATTTTATTCCAACAATACCCAAACTATTAGCCTTCAGCACCTCTACTTGGGCTTGCCCGAACCTTTTAACAATGTTTGAACATTAAAATGTCCATGCTAAAAAGTTAATGGATGGATTTTACTAAAAATGGTAAGAAGGCCTCTCTAGCATTTAACATGGGATCAACGACTTTGATATGGCTCCTGAACCACCGCCAGTTAACTCACCGGCCAAGTCCACTAGCGTTAAATTTGTTGAAATAGCTGATTCAGATTTTAAAAATATAAATTGAAAAAGAAGATTCTTCTGTGTCAATTAATTTCCATTGAAAACAAACACATATTTACTTCATAATATTATTTATATACCTGTTTCAATCAAGAAAATGCTAATTGAAAGGTGCACCCATTGAGTGGGAGACTTGGAGAAGTGCCCCATATTGGATCACGTACAAGGTATTGTTAGAATAAAACCCGTTAGAATAAAGGCCTATTGTCTCTTAGCCTGCCTAATCGTAGCCTATTACATCCTCTAGTGTTAATTTCGTATACCATCTAAAATTTAATTTAATTTATTTGTTTTAAACTAATAAATTCAGTATTTTAACCATGTAGTCATAATTACAAGTTTATACAAGTTTATCATAATTATATTGTTTATCGTTGAATATTTAAAAAATAAAAAGGTTTAACTACAGCATGTGTTTGATGTTCAAACAGTTTTCATAGGAAAAATATCATGAGTAATCTTTCACCGAATTAAATTTCAGATAAGGGCGGTCCGACTTCCATAAGAACGTAGTGTTAACTTTGATTCATTATGATGTGTATCAATATTATCATATTGTAGAGAGTTTTTGTTCTCTACATAATAAGACAGATTTGGGCTCAACTTTTCTATGGAGCTAGATATAGAGGTAGGCCTACGACTAGGGTTACATGAAGGCCTAGGACTAGGACGACCTATAGGTCGTTCATATTTTGGACCAAAGTTTTTCAACGACCTCCCCGAGAACCTCAGAAATCTGTCTAGTCTTAGTTTTAAGCTTAATTTGAAAAATATCTTTGAGGCAAATAGTTCAATTTCGTTACATGTTTGTTTGCTAGATATATTATTTTTTAATTTTAGTTAGTCTTAGAAATACTTTTGATATTGAGTTGTTTTGTAAACCAGTGCAAACTGAAATCCGCTCACAATAAAAAGCATTTTTATTTTGTTTATTTACTATGAAGTAAATGGTGATTTGTCCTTGGTTCTAAATACATGTTTTGTTTTGTAACATTTCCTTCAGTTACCAACTTTCTTTTTGTCTCCCATTGTATGCTAATTATTTCTATAAAATCTACAAACAGCAAAACTCACTCAAACTATCACTTTCAATCACTTACAGCATAAACAAACAATAACAGACGACAGCTGATTTATTGAAATGAACTGAATGAATACTGAAACTGAGTAGCCAACTATTACAACAATAGTATATTTCATAACAAGAGTGGAAAGTGGAGTTTTTTGCGTGTTTCCGAGGGAAACCAGCATGTTGAGATGCGAGACTTGTCGAGCACTATCAAATGGTGCGAGAACATACAAAAACACTGTTCACTTGAGTTTTGTAACGATAATTTCACTACACTACGTGATAAAAACAGGTGT